>NW_010729436.1:116013-151519 GCF_000365185.1 Nelumbo nucifera | reverse complement strand
GCAGATTCCAGGCCAACCTAGGGCAAGAGCACTGGACTGCTGTGAAAAATATACTTAAATACCTTCGAAGGACAAAAGAGTTTTGTCTAATATTCGATGGTAACTCACTACAGATCCAGGGGTATACTGATGCCGATTTCCAGTCGGATCCAGATGATAGAAAGTCTACATCTGGGTATGTTTTCACGATAGGATCGTGTGTTGTTTCCTGAAAGTCAGTAAACAGGGGTCCTAAGTAGCAAAAATAACAGCCCACAACCCAAGCCGATCACATTGTCGTGAGGCTGCCTTATGAATGAAGGTGTTCATTCTGGAATTTGGAATTTCGCACATCACCCATTCCACTGTTGTGTGACAACACTGGACCTACAGGAGACTGATGTTAAAAGGTAGCATCAGCGGAGAATGTGGCAGACCCATTGACTAAGCCACTGACACAGAAAGTGTTTATGAAACACGTGGAAAGTCTGGGACTCCGACTTATACCAGATTGGACCTAAGTGCAAGTGGGAGTTGTTAGATAGTGTATGCCCTTAGCTCCAATAAGATTGATGTACATTATAACATTTATTGTAAATGAATAAAGTACATATTTGATTCATGTTATTGAAGTGTGTTTCTGTGTAATACCCTTAAACTAGACGCATATTGGACTCGTGTTAGTTTAGAATCTTCACAGTCGTTGGGTAAGTCTAGGGAGATTTATCCTGCCAAGGCTAACACTGATGTGCCGCCAAATTGGTTGGGGTGGCTTGTCTCAGCTGCTAGGGTGAGACCTGAGGTACATGCAGTGTGGGTTTTCTTGAAACCCTGAACCGGACCGGAATTCTAGTATTGCCCTGGACCTTGGTGATTAGTGGGCAAAACTTGAATGTTACACCTGACCCCTAGACTCGATTATGATACTGCACTAGGTGTCGGATTTGGCTGTCTTTGATACGCCAATCAGTAGGATCCTTAGAAGGGGTCAAAACCTGTGTATGTTGGGACAGTCTGAGAATTCATCTGAGTGGGTGATCATAGTGACAGGATCAGCCCCTTTGTTAGACAAAGGTAATGATCGGAGATGCACTCTCTCTGATGGAAACCAAAACTGTCGGCAGTTGATTTCAATCGTTGAAATTTGTTTTTGCAAAATATATTTATATAAAGATATACATATATATATTACGGTTTCTAAACGTTTGCAAAAATGTTTTAATTCCCRGGATCCATGTGAGTAAAGAGTGCAACACTATTCCTTGCAACGGAGGGAGTGGTCCTCTCTTGTCGGGCAGTGTTTGATCATTATGGGCTGAGAGGTTAAGTGTAAGGCCATTGAGGGTTATACCTGATGGGCTAATCTTGCATCTGCCCACAATCCCTGGGTTTTTATAAGGTGGCTTAGCCCAGGGACCACTTAGTGTAAGTGTTGGGCCCATTAGGAGCCCATACGATGGGCTTCAGGGGGTTCACCGTCTTTTTAGTGAATTCTGCCAAGCCTTGTAACAGAGACTGGGCTGAACCCATGTGGCTGATGTGTAGATCAATGTTTGGGTCCCACGCCATACAAAGAAGCCCAACTGGGCAGTAGTTTGGAAAGCATTCTGAGCACTTAGACTTATTGGGCCTAAAGCCCATTTCGAACTGGCCTAATTTGATTAGTTAAATAAGGGGGTCGATCTAGGATTAAATCAGCATATAGGATAGGGTCTTATCCCTATCCACTCAGAGAGTCTAGATTCAAATAAGGATTTGAATCTGGAAACCTCTTGATAAGATTAAGAAAGAGCTGATCTAATCCGCAGATAAGATAAGGACTTATCCTTATCTCTTAAAAAACACTCCTTATCCAAATACAGATTTGGATTAGGAAACTCCTAATGAAATTAGGAGCTCTCTTTAAGGCTATAAAAGGAGGGGGGCGAACCATTCTTATCATCCCAGACCCATCCAAGAATTCAGAGATCAGATCTCAGATAACCAAGAGAGAAGACAGCTACGCCATCTTCTGCTCTTGCGTTCTCCTCTAGTTGCTGCCATACTGCCAGTTCGATCTCCATTGTAGGAGCGATCAAGAAGAGTCTTGATATCAATCTTTGGAGAAAGGCTGATCAAAAGTCGTGCTCACTGCCTCCATCGAATTCTTGCTGAAGAATTCAGTTCGTTGGACGGACCTTGCTGATTCTGCTCCACCATTCGCTGTGTCATCTTCAGCGGGAGCAGTCTTTGGAGTTTTTTCTTTGGGCGTGAACACCTTCGTTGGGAGATACTACATCTTCGTATCAGGTATATCCCTCTCCTACTGATTTTGTTCAGATCTGTTTCGGTTCTTGGTTCAAGATTGATCCTTGAAAAGCAGTTTTCTAAAACAGGGAATGTGATTCCCAGATGAGAGAGAAAATATTTGAAATTTCGCCCTACCTTCCTGTAGGTTTCGGCCATCCATATGATGGATCTCTCATCCCTTCAATATTATCTCTTATAGCCAATTCCTCATGGCCTTTGTTTCCGATGGATGTTAAAAATACCTTCCTCAATAGTGACTTGCAAGAAAAAGTGTACATGCAGTTGCCTCCTAGATTTTATAGTGTAGAAATAGGAAAGAAGGTTTGTCAGAAGAATAAGGCCTAATATGAACTGAAACAGTCTCCCAAAGCCTGGTTTGATAGATTTAGACAAGCTCTTGAGAAATTTGGCTATGTGCAAGCCCAGTCAGATCAGACTCTTTATTAAGAAGGTGGTTTCCTCCTTAACACTGTTTGTTGTATATGTGGATGATATCGTGGTGACAGGGAGTAATACCTATGAGACTGGCTCTCTGAAGCAACTCCTTCACCAAGAATTTGAGGTCAAAGACTTGGGAGAGCTACGATATTTCTTGGGTATTGAGGTAGCACGATCAATGCATGGGATTTTTGTTTTCCAAAGAAAGTATGTTATTGATTTGTTGGAAGAAATAGGGAAGTTAGGTGTTAAACCTGTTGACACACCTATTGAAAACAAAATCACAAGATCAGTGCAGAACATGGAGAGACCCAGAGCCCCTTGAAGATGAAGTTATGTTCCAACGGTTAGTTGGAAAACTTCTCTGTCTCATACGACCAGACATCAGTTATGCAATCAATGTTGTTGGCTAGTATATGCATTCTCCTAGAACTACTCACCTACTTGCAGTTGAGAGGATACTGGCATATTTGAAGAGATGTCCATGCAGAAGTGTACTATTCAAAGATAATGGTAACATGAAGATAAAAGTTTACACAGATGTTGATTGGGCTAGATGTGTTGATCATAAGAGGTCTACCTCTGGATATTATGCCTTTATAGGGGGGAATCTTGTTTCTTGGAGGATTAAGAAACAAAATGTTGTTGCTCGCTCCAGTGCTGAAGCTGAATATAGGTCCATGGCGAATGAAATCCCTATCTGAGGAGTTGGGTATTACTTATGAGAATCCCCTAATGTTGTTTTACATAATCAGGTTGCTATTAATATAGCCCATAATCCGGTACAACATGACGGGACTAAGCACATTGAAATGGACCGACACTTTATCAGAGAGAGTTGCTTCACAAGAAATGTGTCTTCCATATATCACCTCCAACATGCAACTTGCAGATCTCATCACAAAGACAGTTTCTAAGACAAAGTTAGAGGCAGAACTATGCAAGTTGGGAATGGCAAACATCTATTCCCAACTTGAGGGGGAGTGTAGAGAATATTAATGTGGTCCCCACTATGTTTGTTATGTGGTCCCCACTACTATTTGTTTATTTATGTTAGTGGTAGTTGGTAGTTAATTCAGGTTTTTCCCCTATTTTAATTATTAATATAGATAGTTAAGCGAGGCAACAATTCAAGTCATAATCCACTCTTTTTGACTTCTCTTTGTCTTCTCCTTTTCTTCTCTCATTCTCGAACTTCTTTTTGTTTATTATACATTATAACCAGGACTGATTGCAGTCCTACTAGGCAACTTATAAAAATTAAAACCAACCAATAAAATAGTATATATTTTATATCTATTTTTATTTAATAAATATTATGTATTATATGTGTTTCAGTCCCCTAAGCATGCGTCTAACATATATTTTCTTGGCGTTTAGGCGAAGCGCTCTTTGAAAAGTGCCTAGTTGCCTAGGCGCCTGCCAGGGTGTCACCTTGACAACTATGCTATTGTGCAAAAGTTTCATAAACTTATTCTTACCTAGTTTAACACTCGGATCAAAATATTCGATAATACCAAAGAATATTTTGAGAACTTTTCATCCTATTTTGATGCCTTTGGGGTTGTTCATTAGAATTATTGTTCTTACACACAGACTCCTATAGCTTAAACTCAAACAATCTCCTAGAACTTGGTTTGAGAGATTTCAAGTTGCCCTTGTTTATTTGTTAAGAGGAGTAATTCCTTGGTGACTATTTTGATTGTTTATGTTAATGACATTGTGGTTACTAGTAATGACATTGGGAGTTGTCAACTATTTCTTGGGAATTGAAGTTGTTAGATCTAAGGATCGTATCTTCATTTCTTAACACAAGTATGTCAATGATCTACTTGCAGAGACTGGAAAACTTAGTGTTAAACCGGCCTCCACCCTTATAGACTTAAACCACAAGCTTTCTGCTATTTGATGAATTGTTGTCCGATAGGGGAGTGTTCCAAAAACTGCTTGGGAAGTTATATCTTTGCACAACTCATCCAGATATTTCGTATGCAGTGAGTGTCATTAGTCAGTTCATGTATTCACCTAGAGATACACATTTAGTAGCTACAAAGAAGATTTTGTGTTATTTGAAAGGCACTCTAAGGAAAAAGGTATTTTGTTGGCAAGCTTGGGCATATGAAGTTGGAGACATACACTGATGCTGACTGGGCCAGATGTATTGATGATAGGGGATCCACCTTAAGATATTTATGCTTTGGTGGTAGGGAACATTGTCTCATGGAGGACTAAGTAGTCTATAGTAGCTAGATCTTAAACTAAAGTAGAGTTTAGGGTAATGGCACATGGAGTTTTAGAATTATTGTGGCTTAGATCACTTCTGGGAGAGTTGGGTATTTACTGTGAGAAGCCAATGATGCTATATTGTGACAACCAGACAACTATCAACATTACACATAATCCCGTCCAGCATGATAGAACTAAGCACATAGAGGTTGATCGACATTTTATACAAGAGAGTTTCTTCAAGGGAAGTTTGCTTGTTGTTCTGTTGGCTGATGTCTTAATCAAAGGTGCTCCAAAAGGAAAATTGATATACTATATAAGTAAGTTGGGCATGATTGATATCTATGATCAGTTTGAGAAGGAGTGTAGAGAGACTAGGCCGAATGGGCCTAGTACTTGTATTTTGTTAAGTAGTGTTCTTTTTATTCTTATTTTGTTAATAGGCCTTTTCTTTATGGGCATGTTAACTTCTTTTTAACTTCTTTTAAGTTATTGATGAATTGGCCGCCCACTTAAGGTTTACTTGTAATTAATCCTAATTAAGTTGGATTAATAAAAGATTAGTGAGAGAGGAGAGAACATCATTGAACTCTCTACTCCTTTCTCTCTGTTGTATTCTTCTTTTCTTTCTTCCTTTTTCTTGTTGTAATCAGAAATTAATATCAGATTTAAAGAATAGAATCACATCTAAGAGAGTTATTCCCTCTATAGAATCTATGATCTTGTTGCTAACTAAAATATAATGCAGTATATCACCTTTATATATATATATATATATATATATATATATATGAGCCAACAAATTTATCAACAATAATGTAGCCATCATTAGCATGGCATAGGGACCCTTATTGGTGGGTTGAGCTAGGTCAAGGCAGGTTTTGGTTGGGTTCTACCAATTAATTTGATTTAAACTAGAGAAACAACCCCCATACTAAGTACGGGGCTAGTATTCTGATTTTTTTTATTCGTGTATTCTAATAAATTTTGTTTGAAACCCATTTTTCATGTGATAAATTTAGATTATTATTTATTTGATAATTCTTATATATAAATTTTCTATTCAATTTAAGAGATTAAATTAAGTTTTATTTCTAAAGAATAACCCACTTTATGGATCCTACATTATTTGAAATGAGTTTTTACTTTTCCCTTTTTCTTTTTAGTGGAGGTAACGACCCAAGGAAGCTTTTGTTTGAAAGTGGGAGTAACCACTTCTGAGATGCTCTTTCTTGAGAAAAGATGCACTTGTCTGATATATACAAGGTTTCAAATTTCAACACTATACGCCCGATTCAGGGTGTATCATATCGTATCTTTCAAATTCTGATACAAGATACGGTGGAAAATCGATTGTATCATCTTTTTTCCACCGTATCGGGGAGTATATCAGGCGTATCAGTACGCTAAAAAAAAGATATGGGCAAAAAACAAAAATAAAAAATAAAAGGGAAAAGAAGGCATCTTTCCCTTGAAACTCTTTCACCCCCTAAATGACTCTAAAACTCCAAGTCTCATTCATAAAGTGCTAGATATGCAAAAAAAAAAACGCAAAAAAGCACGTGTGAATCATCAATGTTATTGAAATTTTTTTTTTCAAGTTTTGAAAAATATTACAAAAGTAGGTAACTTTTTTCAAATTTTCATAATATCTTATGATTTTTCCCTTGAATGCTTGAAAATATTTAAATCTATGTTAATCTACACTAAATATGTCCAAAATCACTTTTTTATGTGTTATGAGTAAATTTATGGAAACTTTATGAAGAGATTTGGAAAAAAATATAAAATAACAAAAGAATTGAAAACGTACTTTTTTATCTACCTAGAAAGACTTATTATGTTTTAGATATATGGAAACTTCATATCCATAGAGCAATTGCAATTTCTTGTTCAATAAATTTTTTATATTTTTATATTTTTAGAAATAAAAATAATTAATAATTAATTATATTTTATGATCTAATCCAAGTATTGATTAGATTATAGATCTAGGGATGAGCTATCATATCAATAGAGTAGTTGAAATTTCTTCTTCAATAATATTTTTTTGAATATATTATATTATTTATTTTTTAGTTTTATATTTTTTGAAAATAAAAATTAATTATTAATTATATTTGCACTTAGAAATTGTGCAAATGCATGTTTTAAGGTTGGATAGGATAGTTAGGTTTTCCCATCCCCTAGAACTTAAGAACTACAATTTATAAATAATAGTTAAGCATAGGGTTTTTCAATAAAATTATAATTGACAATGATGTATTTCTTCAAAAGCAATTAAAATATATTAACTTAATGTATGTACACCTCTCATTGAGGCCTTATGTTTAGTGTCATTGATGTATTTTTATGATTTATTGAAGTATTTATAATGTTTCCATGCATATCTATGTGTATCTTAATTTTTTCTCCAATACACGTGTATCCAAGGCATATCCCGATACGTCTCTTAAAATTGCCTTTCCGATACACTTAGCGTTTTCGATAATACTTTGAATCTTGGTCATTAATGGGTTAATAGGTCTGATGGATGGGTTGAAGGCTTGAAGCTCAACCATACCCAAGCAACCCAATTGCCACCACTATTGTGGAAGTACAGGCACAGAATCAAATTAAATACATTTAATCATCCATTTAAAGTATTACCTGACAACCATTAGTATTTGGTCCGCTATTTGCCTGCAATAAGACGAGGGAAACAATATCAATTCATCTACCAGTCCTGGAAATAGGTGCTGCAACACTGTAATGACTCCAATTTTCCGGAAATAAATTATAACATACTAAAGTACAATAAGAAAAGTACGAGCTGTTTTCTTTTTGTTTTCTTATATTATTTCTCTTTTTCCTAGTAGAACATAATGATGTTCTTCCCTGCCTCTAGCATTAAACATCTTATTCACCAGGAAATTACATTAAGCTCCATTTGTTTCAATGCAAAAGGAGCAGATATTTCAGACTAAATTATGTCAGCCTTGTGAGAACTATACTACTACATGGGAAACATAGTGACTGCATTAAGAATTCAACTATCTTCCTTATTTATCAATTTCAGGAAACCTGTAAAAAGGTCCCAAAATATCAAAGGTAAACATGCTTAAATTGATAGACATATTGAGTTTTCACATGACTCCACATTAGATTCATCTAGCTACCATTAAAATATAAAAAGCATGGGAATATTCCATGAATGTAAATGTAAACAATTTATGTGAATTTGATTAAAAAAGAAGAAAAAAAACTGGAAAGCAACTGCTTAAACAAATGAAGAAAATGAAAATAGACCAACATTTTAACACATCCAGACTTAATTGAGAGCCCCCTCTCCAACCCGCCCCTTTTCTTTGTAATGAGTTTAGAGAGGCAAAACATGTACCATTGACAACAGGCCAGGACCAGTGTGTTTTGCAATGAAGTTTTCATCTTCAAACTTACTTCCATAAATTGATACACACCCACTACCATCTCCCTGCAAAACAATAAAAACTGTTAAATGGCAGGGAAAAGATAACCTCCATGCAGTATGACACTTTTTTTGATAAAGGAAAATAAAATAAAGAAAATACGATAATAGGCAATAAGTTCAGTAACACGAAGGTAAGTAATTGAAGCACGATGTATTGGTGGATTATTGCCCTTTTAACCTAAAGACCTAGCTTAAAATCATCTGATTTGTAGTTTACATCAACGTTTTAACCATGTGGTTGAAGTAGATGGTCAACAAACTGATATTGACATGCCAAATAACATTTTTGAAAAAAAAGAAAATGTTATTGGCTTGGTCAACAACCAAATGACCTTATTGGTTGACCTGCTGTTTCTTTTCTTTTTGGTATTTTAGGCATTTCCATCATTAATTACAATAATCCTCATTTTTTGCAAATATTTCCGTTCAATATGATGAATATATAATATTAAAGAAATGCTAAACAAATAAGTAATATATAATCTATATTTTTGTTTAATATATGATAATCATTATAACAATAACACTTGTATAATTTATGACACCAGAAGTTGACTTGTCTAACTGAGAGGGAAATGTGGTTCCATTCTAATCATCATCATTATAACAATGCTTTTTTATCTTGTAGTCAAATAAACTAGTCAGATTGGTCCTATAACTCGATCAGCATTTTGGGTCCATTTACCACCAAGTTGTCTGCCCGTAAAAACCATTGGCTTAGTCCATAACATGATGGTCTAGCTAATTGAACCATTGAACCAATAGTGGAGTCATGGGTTAGACATTAATTCTTTTTTTTCTTAATATTTGTATTCTATTTCCATCAATAAGAAAAATAATTTTTATTTATCACATTTATTTTTTTAGTAAGATGGATATATAATATTAGAGATGTGGTTAAATTTTTCTATAAAATTTATGTTCTTTTTATATTTCATAATTTTACCTTTCTTAAATATTTATTATTCAATTATGACATCATGGGTTGACCATTTGACCTAGAAGATTACTACTAACCTGCTACCTAGATAGGAAAATGATTTCATTTTTAGACTGATTTTAAATTCTGTATTTCACTTACATCATTAATAAAAGTAATTCTTATTTATCACACTTTTTTTGTTTAATATAATTAATATATAATATTAGAGTTGTTTCTAAGTTTTTCTATATTTTAAATTTTTCAATAATTCTTTGTATGTGTTAGCCAATAGGGATAAGGATAGTTTGAGCGTCTTGAAAGCAGATTGAGAAATGCCTCTAAAACATATAGATAGAGGGTAAGATGGTAGATGATTTGGGAAAGTGGCCAAGTCTGGGTGAGAGTTTGGAACACATAAGGGATTGTAGGGAGTTGGTTAAGGATTCATTCTCCCCAATGCCTTGCTTGCTCTCYTATTTAAAAAGCAAGGGAACAAGCTATGTGCACGAAGGTATAAGAGTTGGAATATTCTGTCTCAATCAATGCTGAGGAAACAGATCCCATCTTTCTCTCCTCCAAGGAAGGACACATGTCCATGAGAACCACAAAGTTGTTAAAGCATGACCACAAGGCTCTCTGAGAGATTGGTGTGTGTCAACACGGTTACCGGATATAGTCAAACGTGGTTTTCTTGGGGCAAAGATCACATGTCTGACAATCTCACAACAGCACCTAAGTGTAAGGCTCTAACTTGGCCTTGCAAGATCAAATGCAACCATGAGGTAGAATATGGCCACAAGGCCATTGGGTTGTCAGCCTATAAATATTGAGAACTTCATCCAGCCCCACGAGGATAAGCAACTTCACAAGGTTGACGAGTCGGTGAGCTAGAATTCCATTCACACTAGATTCATGTGGTTCTGCCTCATGAGGATTTTCCCACTAAACGAGGCTTGGTCCCACTTAGCCTCGTGAGGTCTTGTTACATGTCACAGAACACTACGACAGGTGAATGCCAAACAGGAACATAAGGAAGGATATTGTAGCCAATGTGCTCAAGGACACATGGAAAGAAAAGGGAGAGCCTGATTACCAAAATCCCAAAAAGCCAAGTAGCAAGTCCCTAACTAGCCTAAAAGGGGAAATAGATCAACATGATCATGAACTTCTAGAGATCAATATGCCAACCATGTTGCGTAAGAGGGAACTTCCCAGTGATGGAAGATCTCATGATCTCCACGGAACAAGAGCGTATATATAGAGAGCCCCTTTAAGAAGAGGGGACACCTCGACGCTCAAAGAGAAACCCTAGCAACCCCTTGGGAGCCTTATACCAAACTGTGACAATAGTTCTGTCGAACCAGTTTCAGATATAGAGAAGAGAGAAAGAGAGAAAGAGAGAAGGAGAAGAAAAGAGAAGGAAGAACCGTCAGCTAAGGAAGGGTATTTCAGTCTTTTCATCATAGGTTAAGATGTATTGTTTGTTTGGTACTGTGTTAAGTCACATGTCCCATACTTAAGTGGGGGCATATTTGACATTGTACCTTGTTTTAATATATATGCCCCCACTTAAGTATGGGACATGTGACTTAACACAGTACAAAACAAACAAAACATCTTAACTTATGATGAAAAGACTGAAATACCCTTCCTTAGCCGATTCTAACACTCCCCCTCAAGCCTGAGAATATATGTCATATAGTCCTAGCTTGTTACATATATAGTTCACTCTTCCCGAACTTAACCCTTTTGTGAACAAGTTTGCCCACTGATCACCTGTTCTCACATGCTCTGTACTTATGACACCATCAAGGACTTTTTCCCTTACAAAATGGAAATCCACCTCTATGTGTTTAGTCCTCTCATGAAAAACTGAATTGGATAAGATGTGAATTGCAGCTTGGTTGTTATAATATAGTTTCATGGGTTTGCTTATTGAGAACTCGACTTCTTGCAAAAGATTTTTTAACCACACTAGTTCACATGTAGTGTGTGACATGGCCCTGTATTCTGCTTCTGCACTACTCCTTGATACAACAGTTTGCTTCTTGCTCTTCCATGTCACTAGATTTCCTCCAAAGGTGCAATAACCTATAGTGTATCTCCTATCAGAAACTGAGCCTGCCCAATCTACATCTGTATAGCCAACTATTTTGAGACGACCTCCTAGCCCATGGCCTAGAGCCCCCTTCAAATACCGCACAATTCTAAGGACTACATCCCAATGGGAAACTCGAGGGCTTTGCATGAATTGGCTTACAACATTGACAAACAAATGAGATATCTGGTCTAGTAATAGTTAAGTAATTCAATTTTCCCACTAGCCTTCTATATCTTCCGGGACCATCAAATAATTCACATGTATCACTGCCCAACTTCACATTTGGTTCCATGGGAGTTTCAGCTGGCTTAGCACCTAATAGCCCTATTTCTTTCAAAAGGTCACGAACATATTTCCTCTAACATAGGTTTATACCTTGCTTCAATCTAGCAACTTCTATACCCAAGAAATACTTCAACTTCCCAAGATCTTTTGTCTGGAAGTGATCTTGTAGAAAGACCTTCAGTCTATCAATCCCAAGTCTATCACTGCCAGTGATGACTATGTCGTCCACGTAAACCACTAGCAAGATCTTCCCAGCTTCAGAATCATAGCTAAACATTGAGTGGTCAACTTGACATTGTCTCATTCCGAACTCTTTCAATACTTCACTAAGTTTGTCAAACCAAGCACAGGGAGATTGTTTGAGCCCATAGATTGTCTTCTTGAGCTTACACACCTTATCATCCTCCCCCTGAGCAACAAACCCTAGTGGTTGCTCCATGTACACTTCCTCTAGAAGATTACTATGGAGGAAGGATTTTTTAATGTCGAGCTGAAACAAAGGCCAATCATGCATGACTGCTAAGGAAATCAACACACGTATTGAGCCAATCTTAGCAATAGGAGAAAAGGTTTCGACATAATCTAAACCATATAGTTGAGAATATCCTTTGGCAACTAAACAGAATTTTAGCCGTTCCACTCTCCCATCTGGTAGATATTTAACAGTATACACCCATTTACAACCAACAACATGCTTACCTAGGGGAAGATTGGCTTGTTCCCACATATGATTATGATTAAGGGCAGAGAGTTCCTGGTGAGGTAAGAGCCTCTTGGACATCCTTAGGTATAGACACAGAAGATAACAAAGAAACAAACTGGAAATGTGAAGCGGAAAGGTGAGAGACAGAAACATAATTGGATATGGGATGCAGAGTGTAACTACATTTACCTTTCCGCAAAGCAATAGGAAGGTCAAGGTCAGAAGGCAACTCAGGTGTAAAAGAAATTGGATCTGCAGAAGAAGTAGAAGCTAGAGGAGGTGCTGGCCTTTGTCGGTGAGTATACACTTGATGGATTGGTGGTCTTTCAGTATGATCCTACATTAGAAGAGTTGGAGACTCAGTCACAATAGGAAAAATAGGAAAGGAATTATCAACTAGAAGAGGAAGAGGAACCTCTATGGGAGAGAGAGACAATATTAGGACCTGATAAGTATGGCACAGAATCAAAGAATGTAACATCAGGACAGACAAATGACGTCCGGGGTTGTAGCACCCTTTCTAAGTCCTAGAGTAGCCAAGAAAGATACACTTAATGGAGTGTGCATCCAACTTGTCTAAACCAGGAACTAGATTATGAACAAAGCGCACACACCCAAAGATCCTGGGAGTCAAGGGATATGGAGACAAAGTGGGAAACAAAATAGAGAACGACCGGAAAGAATGATCGAGGGCATGTGATTAATGAGAAAACAAGCGGTAAGCATTGGATCACTCCAAAAACGTTTAGGAACATTCATATGATGAAGAAGAGACCGAGTTTTTTCAAGTAGATGTCGATTCTTCCTCTCAACCACCCCATTTTGTTGAGTGTTTGCATAGGATGTTTGATGAATAATGTCATATTGTTCCAAATACTACTGAAATGAAGTAAGGAAATACTCTTTGTCATTGTCTAAATGGAGAATTTTAATTGGAACACCAAATTGTGTACGTATCTCAGCATAAAACTTTTGGAAAATGGAAAATAATTCACTCCTTTCTTTCATTTAATAAATCCATGTCATTCTTGAACAGTCATCAACAAAAATAACAAAATACTTGTAACCATTATATGACTCAATTCTAATTGGACCCCAAATATTTGAATGAACTAAAGCAAAAGGACTCAACATGCAACTATCAACTTTAGGACTGAAGGAAACCCGATGGTGTTTCCCATACTGATATGACTCACACTACAAAGAAGACAAACGACTCAACGACAAAACAAGTAGCTTGAGAGCTTTAAGAGATGGATGACCAAGTCTACAATCCACCAGCTTTATGCCCTCCACCAATCTTCTTCCCTGTCTTAAGATCCTGAAAAACATAAGAGGAAGGGTAAAAAGTGATAGAACAATTGAGAGACTTCGTTTGTTTACTAACAGACATAAGATTAAATGGAAACTTGGGGGAAGTAGAACCATTGGCTAGGGTAACATTATGTGATGTGGAGGTCTGAGAAAGAGAGGAAAACACACCTGGAGTCCCAGTCAAGTGATCAAAGGCTCCAGAGTCAATTATCTAGGTAGAAGGTTTTGATGCCAAGCAAGCCATACCTAAATGAGCAAGGGTGGCAGTATTTTGATGTGAAGTAGCCTAAAGGAATCTCTCATACTCATCTCTTGGGATACTCATCATCTCCTTCCCAGAAGTAGTTGTGGATGTAGAATGTGTTGGATCAACCGGTTGATTATCACTGACTTCACTGCAACCAACAGCTGCATGATTAGCCCATGTGGAGGGTGGCCCATGTAGATCATAATAGAAGTTAATTGTGTGTTTGTCTCTTCCACAGTGCGTACATTTCCTAGTAGTACTTCCTCTTCCTCTGCCACGGCCTCCCCCTGAGTCACGACCTCTACTAATACCATGACTACGACCAGACATAGGGTTACCACGGCCCCCACAAACTGCATGACCCAATGTTTTAAAACGTGGAGGCGTGACGCAAGGCGTTCCACTACCTAGAGGCGTGAGGAGTAGTTCAGAACGGAAGAGGCGTAAGCCTCCCCAAGAGTAGGGGGGTTAGAAGGAGGATGAAGAGGAAGGGGGGATCTCATTTTTTCTTTATTTCTTAATAAAAATCTTTTATGTTAAGAAGATCAAAGATGCATAACATTAGTTGAAAGGGGGGGTCTTGTTGATTGGAGAGTGGAACAGCTGAACCAAACATTAGTCGAATTGTTTAGTTGTCAACCTACCTCAAGCATATTTAGAGGTAGCAAATGATAAATGTTTTCTTCCTTTGGAAACAGTGGTATCAAAGCACTAGGTTCAGCCATTGGACTGAACCAAACCGGATTTGAACAGTAAAAATCATTGTTTGCAGTTTTAGATGAATTCCTTGTGAAAAGAAAGAAGAAGATGAAGAGTTTCAGTAGTAGAGAAGAGAGGAGAAGAAAAGGAGTGGGATGTCAACCAGAATTGAATTAGTTCTGACCGCCAACCCCTCTTTGTATTATATACTGAAATTAAAAGAATAAGATATTACAAGAATGCCCTTAGTAGGGCAGCTACTTAAGTAGCTGAACAGTCACAACTTAAAAAACATAAACTAATGGGCCTAAAGCCCAATAACTTCTTAACTTAACAACTCAAAAATAAAAGATAAATAACTAGGCCCAATAACTAGAAATCGACCCAACTCAACACTCCCCCTCAAGTTGGGAGTAAATGTCACACATTCCCAACTTGCGTAGGTCATGCTCCAGCTTGTTCCTTGCAACACCTTTTGTGAGAACATCAGCAAGCTACAAACGGAAGCAATGTATGGGAGACAAACTTCCCCAAAAGTCACCCTTTCTCTAATGAAATGTCTATCCACTTCAATTTGCTTTGTCGGGTCATGCTGAACTGGGTTATGGGCAATGTTAATTGATGCCTGATTATCACAGTACAGCATCATAGGTTCTTCTGCCTTTACACCAATCTCTCCTAGCAAGGAATGGATCCAGAGAAGTTCTAAAACTCCATGTGCCATGGCCCTGTATTCAACTTCTACACTTGATCTTACCACCACTGTCAGTTTCTTACTTTTCCACGAGACTAGGTTACCCCCAACAAGGGTGCAGACTCCTGAAGTAGATCTCCTGTCATCAAGGCATCCTGCCCAATCAACATCTGTATAAGCCTCTAGCTTCAACTGTCCATGATCAGCAAATAGTATGCCTCTGCCTGGATGTCCATTCAGATAAGCAAGAATTCTGTCAACAGCCTCCCAATGCTGAACTCGTGGGGCATGCATGTATTGACTCACCACACTCACTGCATAGGAGATGTCTAGTCTTGTCATACACAAATACAGCAGCTGCCCCACAAGTCTCTGATATCTCCCAATGTCTTTTACCATCTCACCTTCTGATGCATTAATTCTGTGATTCTGATCAATAGGAGTATTGATTGCCTTTGTTCCAAGCTTCTTTGTTTCTTGTAGAAGATCCAGAACATACTTCCTCTGAGAAATAAAGATTCTATGTTTTGATCATGCAACTTCAATGCCCAAGAAATACCTAAGCCCTCCAAGATCCTTAATTTCAAATTCCTTGTGTAGATTCTTCTTCAAACTGCCAATCTCACTTAGTTCATTTCCTATGACAACAATATCATCAACATAAACAATTAGGACTGACACCAAGGATCTCCTCCGCTTCACAAACAAGGTATGGTCAGGTTGAGTCTGAGTGTAGCCAAAAGCAACCAAGGCCTTCCTGAACCTGTCAAACCATGCTCTGGGAGACTGCTTTAAACCATAAAGTGACTTCTTAAGTCTGCATACCTTCGCCTTTTCAGCATCACTATAGAAACCGGCAGGAAGATCCATCTACACTTCCTCTTGCAGATCTTCATTTAGAAAAGCATTTTTCACATCAAGTTGAAATAGGGGCCAAGAGTATGTGGCAGCAAGAGAAAGAAGTATCCGAACAGAAGTCATCTTTGCACTTGGTGCAAAGGTCTCTAAATAATCAATGCCATAGGTCTGTATGTACCCTTTTGCAACAAGTCTGGCCTTATACCTTTCTATACTTCCATCCGCCTTCTATTTGACTGTGTAAACCCATCTGCATCCAACAGTCTCCTTGCCCTCTGGTAGATCCACAATCTCCTACGTCTGATTCTTAATTAAGGCTTCCATCTCTTCCTGCACAGTTGTCTTCTACTCAGGTTTTGAGAGAGCCTCACTGACACCCTTGGGTATAGACACAAAGTCAAGAGAGGAAAGGAAAGCACGGTAGGAAGGAGAAAGTCCATTGTAAGATAGATACTATGAAATACAATGAGCATTACACTTTCTTTTCCCTTTTATGAGAGCAATAGGAAGGTCCAGGTTATTTGTAATGGGATTAGTAGAATCAATGGGAACCGAAACAATAGAGAGATCAAGAGGAATACCTGAATCCGTGTCAGCAGAATTTGGAGTCTCCAAGGAACCGACAGGAAGTGATGTGAGTTGTTCTTCTGCAGTGGAATCAACCTCCCTGTGAAGTCTCTGTCGTGTGTAACACTGAGAAGTAGGACGAAAAGGAGGTGATAAGGTAGGTGACATAAGAGGACCAGACACAGGAATGGACACAGGAACTGGAACTGGAAGAGGATTAGACTGTTCACTCACTTCCCCAAAACACTCCCCCTGAGAAGGATTTTTCGAGAAGAAGGATGTGGACTCAAAAAAGGTGACATCCATAGTAACATACCGACTCCTAGAAACTGGATCATAGCAGTAGTACCCTTTTTGATTTTCTGCATATCCACGCAAGACACTTCTTTGCCTTCAGATCAAGCTTCGAGCGGTGAGGACAAAGAATATGCGCAAAGCAAACACACCCAAACACCCTGAGAGGAATATGGAACATCTCCCCCTCAGGAAAAAGGAGACTGAATGGTGTGCTGAATCCAAGTATACGGGAGGGCACCCTATTAATCAAAAAGACTGTTGTGAGAACTACATCACCCCAAAACCGAACTGGAACAGTAACTATGATCATCATGCTTCTTGCAATCTCAACAATGTGTCTGTTCTTCCTCTCTGCAACACCATTTTGTTGTGGACTGTAGGAACAGCTACTCTGATGGACAACACCATATTCTAACAGATACGAAGCAAGGTGCTTTTCAAAATATTCCCTGGCATTGTCTGATCTGAACACCTTAATTCGTATCCCAAACTGTGTTAGCGCCATCTAATGAAATTGTCGAACCAAGGATGGTACCTCATCTGGAGATCTCATCAAATAAATCCAAGAATATCGAGAAAAATCATCCACAAATAAGAGAAAATATCGATAGCCACCCATAGAAGGAACATAATATGGTCCCCACACATTAGAATGAATAACATCAAAAGGAGATGAACATCTTTTATTACTAGCTTTAAAGGAATGTCTACAATGTTTTCCAAGTTGACAACCTTCACACTCCAAACTGAACAAATTAACAGACTCAAAAAGCTTTGGAAATAAGAAACTCAAAGAAGAAAAGACAAATGATCCAAACGATTATGCCAAAGCATAATCTGACTCACTATCCCTGCTGACATGATGACCCTGATGATGAGGAAGCACATCCAGGAGGTAGATTCCATTCACTTTACGACCACTCCCARTCGTCCTCTTTGAATCCAGATCTTGCAAGACACAATGACCGGGAGAAAAAAATACTGAGCAATTCAAGTTCTTAGTCAAACTACTAACAGATAATAAGTTAGTACTTAATCTGGGAACATGAATGACAGAGGGAAGGGAATTGGAATCATTAATCTTGACAGACCCCTTCCTAGCAATGGGAACATGAGATCCATCAGTTGTGGAGACTCTGTCTCTGCCAGAACAGAGCTGATAAGAAGAAAAAATAGTGGAACTATAGGTCATGTGCTCTGAGGCTCCAAAATCTATAATCCAAGGAGGTCCCTCCTTACCTGTAGTAGAAACAGAATTTGCAGTGGCATGTGAACTACCTGTGTGAGCAAAGGAAGTAGAGTGTGCTCCACCAGAACCACCGGTACCTACCTGTCCACTTATTGCTGAATTAGGACTGACTGTACCCTACTGATTCAAGAACTGCCCATAAGTTCAGCCCTCACTGCAGCAGCTGCAACAGACTCCAGATGAGTTGTAGGAGGGGCCATTATACCACCAATGACTGCCATGTGAGCATTTCCCTTCTTGTTTTCGAGTCTATTTGGCACAAGATGAGGATGAAGCTTCCAGCAAGTATCTCTTGTGTGTTTAGGCTTCTTACAGTAGTCACAAATCAAATCCTTTTTGTCTTCCTTCCTGATTTCACTGCCACCCCGGTCTCCAACTTGTTTAGGTTTCACAGTGCTAACCATGGCTGATTGATCAAAACCAGAATTTTTCATCATCACATTTCTCCTGCTCTATTCCCCTGATACAAAAGCATATGGCTGGGATAGAGTAACACTGTCCCTGGAAAGAATTTGTCTTGTAATATCATACTCGGGATTAAAGCCAGCAAGAAATTCAAAAACCCTATACTTCTCTAGGAGCTTTTGGTAGGCAGCTGCATCCTTAGTGGTTTCCCAAACAACTGTCTCCAGATGGTCAATCTCCTGCCACATGGTTTTAAGGGCTGAAAAGTAAACAGCAATAGGTCTATCTCCCTACCTTGTAGCAATAATATGATTCCTCAACTAATAGGTCCTAGCAACATTCTCACTCTGTGAATAGGTTTCTGCAACCCCATCCCATATTTCCTTAGCTGTATTTGCCCACAAAAAATTCTTACTTGTATAGGGTAGCATCGAATTACACAGCCAAGCCATCACCATATAATTTTCCTGTACCCACCGGGATCTGTTAGTTTCGGGTTTCACTTCCTCACTAGTGATATACCCTAACTTCCCGCAAGCACCAATGGCCATATTTACAGATTGTGACCATTCTAAGTAATTTGAACCATCCAACTTAACTGTAGTAATGGTCCCAGCCCCGAAAAGGTCTCCGACACCTCCCACTGGTCTCATTTCACTCCTGGGTTTGTTTTTAACTCCGTAATTCTCAAAGAGAGGTTAGAAGGTTACTGTAAAATGAAAAAATATCAAATAAATCACTTCTGGTACAACTGACACCCTTTTGGTGCCCTAGATGATCTTCCCACAAAAGATTCCTATTTTGCGGGATGGGAGAAAGAGAGAAGAGGCAGCCGCTCTCTCCAAAGACCTCCAAAACAGGCAAGACTTGAACCGCCCCCTTCAGAAAACTCCAAGGAACCCTAAAAAATTAAGGCCCCTCTTCCTAGGTCAAAATTGAAGAGTCCAACAGAAACAGGACTCTCTCCCTTTCTCCAGTTTTTCCTGAATTTGATGGGAAACCCTAGACCAGCTACAAGGCAAAACAGATCCACCAAAAAATCCAAAAACTAGGCTTACCTGAGGTCTTCGATCAGCCTCTCAAATCACCATGCAGTCGGCCGATCTAGGACTGCATGATAAAACAGCTCAAGGAACCTTCGACCTGCTCTGATACCAAGTAGAAATCATAAATTGCAGTTTTTGATGAATTCCTTGTGAAGAGAAAGAAGATGAAGAGTTTCAACAGTAGAGAGAAGAGAGGAGAAGAAAAGGAGTGGGATGTCAACCAGAATTGAATTAGTTTCGGCCGCCAACCCCTCTTTGTATTATATACTCAAATTAAAAGAATAAGAAATTACAAGAATGCCCTTAGTAGGGCAGCTACTTAAGTAGCTGAACAGTCAGAACTTAAAAAACATATAAACTAATGGGCTTAAAGCCCAATAACTTCCGAACTTAACAACTCAAAAATAAAAGATAAATAACTGGGCCCAATAACTAGAAATCGGCCCAACTCAACATGAACCAAATCTCAAATCGGGAAGAACTAGTCTAGTTGATTGGAGCACTTAGAAGAAAACTCTGAGAATTCAGTTCTCACAGTGGGCCAATGATCTGAAATTTTTATAGACATATTATGATATATTATAGAATTGTTCTATTATGGATTCTTGAAATCTTGGGTTGAAAGTGTGATGGTGATTGAAATCTTGATGGTGGCAAGATCTGTGCACACCAAATTTATTAATTTGATTATTTGGTCTGTAATTAATTATTTTTTTCTTTGCACACCAAAATCTTGGGACAATGATCTRAAATTTTTATAGACAGATATGATTGTGAATCATAACTGAGAATTTCATATCATTACCATGTGAATTGATGCATGTTTTGGACACCAAACCCTAGGCCGATCTGACATAGTTTTGGTCTAATCTTGTTGGACCGAAGCTATGGTTCTTTGGGGTCTGATGGCAGCCACTTGTAGCACTGTTTTAAGTGACCCAAAATCGATTTTAGGCCAAGGGTTTGATGGCCCATTGCATGAACCAATTTGGCCCATACTTTTTTTTTATCAATAAGACTTTCATTAAATCATCAATAGAAGATTTACAAGAGGAAGACGAACACACTTATCTTCCAAGAGCAACAGAGAACCTCAAGAAAAGGAGAAAAAGAAAACCTCAACACTAAAGTTACAGCTTAGCCCAAAACATTGAATCCTTTTCTGCCCCTTGTTTAACTAAACCGTCAGCTAGGGAATTTGCCGATCTTTTAACCCAACAAGTCTTAACTTCCATCTCTCGCACCAGCCACTTGAATTTCCGCCTCTCATTATTGTACTTCCATAAACCATTGTGCTCTTTAATCAGCCACCCTATCACCACCTCTGAATCCCCTTCAATTAAGAGTTTCYTGATGTTYRAYTCCTTWGCTYTCTGGACTCCTTCCATAACTGCAAAGATCTCAGCTCTAAGGGAGTCACCGACTCCAATTGGGCCTGAGAACATGGCAGAAATGACCCCATTTTCATCCTTAAAAACACCCCCAATCCCCGATTGTCCCGGATTTCCCCTACTACACCCATCAAAGTTTAATTTCAAGAATCCACTAGGTGGAGGGATCCACGCCACATTCATTATTGACTTGGTCTATGTGCAATTAGCAGTTTCACCCCACTTCCTCAACATGTCACCCACAGTGTAATCTGTGAATAGCTCCAAAGATTTCAGCCACTGTACCACCCTAATATGTATGATAGCCATCAGATCTATTGCTCCTCTCTGAGCTTCTGAGAATATCCTGGAGTTTCTTTCTTCCCAAAGTGTCCAACATACTGCAGCCCTTAGTCCTCTCTACATTGTCCTTCCCCTTTTTATCCACCACCTGAAAAAAGAAGGTGAAAAAAGGCCCTGCAAGTTTGATGGGAGATTCTAGCTACATCCAAATAGGGAGAAAGCCCAATCCCACATTGACCACGCAAAATGGCAAGACACCAGTAGGTGAAAACCAGTCTCCCCATCCACTTTACACATAACACACCATTGAGGTGACAAGCAAGTATTGGGTATCTTCTTTTGGTGTAGATCACCGGTGTTGATTCTTTCCAGATAGGCTTCCCAACAWAAACTACCAACCTTAGGAGGTATTGCCAATTTGGCCCATACTTGAAAAACCCTTTTATGTTAGATTAAAGCAAGACTACCCCATTTCAGCATGGACTGCTATATGAGCCGAACTGTTTTTTGCAGTTTATCCCATATGGCAAAATAAAATTATTGGATAATTTGGTCCATTGATGGGTTGATCATGTGTTAATATGAATGTATATGGGTTTTATAAGTTTTGAATTGATATTGGTCCATTGATGGGTTGATCATGTGTTAATATGAATGTATATGGGTTTTACAAGTTTTGAATTGATATGAATCAATTATGTATGTGTATGATGTGTTGAATGGATGTGATTCGTTCATGGGCCATAAGTTTTTGGCCCATGTATTCAATTATGTGGCTCTCCATGAACATCATGGTTGAATGCACATCATTGCCATGATCGACATGGATCATTACATGATCTCCTTTTCTAATGGGCCCCCTCAATAGCTTCCTCCCTAAGAGGAATCACGCGGGAACCCTATCGCATTAAGGGCCCATTTGAATATGACTTTATGAAAATCAATGGGAGCCACTATGTATGACTTAAATCTGAGCTAGGGATTGATATACACGTTCCCCCATGATTAATATAAGTGCAATGACATAGAGAATATCATAAGATGATATCTCTAAAGGCCTTCCGTCATTAGCATGAAAACAGGCTAAATTGGTGGGTGGAGATGCACCATAAAATTGGGCTAACCATTTCACTGAGACAGTCAGTGGGATTAATTCATAAGATGATAGAAGCATCATAGACTAGTGGGAGGGGCCTATCCTAAAATGGAAAACTCTTCCACGGTACCTTGGGGCTCCCGATATGATAGGTCTACACATACCAATTAGAAAGGTTTAACCTAAAATGGCAATGAACCTTGTCTAATGGATACTTTGGGACCCTATGCAATAAGAAAATAGTCCACGACCGAGGGCAAGCACATTGTCGTGAGGCTGCCTAATTAGTATGGATGAAAAAAAATCGTCTTGGAATTTGAAATCCTACCATATCACCCATTCTAAGGCTAACAAGGCTGACACTGATGTGCTACCAAAGAATTTGAAGTAGCTTGTCTCAGCTACTAGGGTTAGACCCAAAGCACATGTAGGGCGTGCTTGGATGAAACACTAAACTCAAACAATTTTCCAATTATGCCCTAAACCTTGGAGATTGATGAGCAAAACTAAAAAATTACACATAACCCCTACACTTGATTATGTTACTGCACTAGGTGTTGGATTGGGTTGTCTTTGATATGCCAATCAGTGAGATCCATTAAGGGTCAAAACCTAGGTATGTTGGAGCAATTTAAGAATTCACTTGAGTGGGTGATCATAGTGATAGGATTGGCCCCTTTGTTAGACAAAGTGAATGATAGGGCTTATACTCTCTCTGATGGAAACCTGAACTGACGATAGTGTATTTCATCTATGTTTGAGATTTGGTTTTGCAAAATATATATATTAATGTTTTATGAAAAATGTTTGCAAAATCTTTTAATTCTCTGGATTCATCCAAACAGAGAGTATGGCACTGTACTTTGCAGCCAGGGGAGAGGTCCTTCCCTATTGGGCAGTGTTGTGATCATTATGGGCCAAGAGGATAAGTGTAAGAGACCATTATAGGGCTGATTACTTGATGGGCATTATCTTACTTAAGTCCATTATCCTTGGGTTTCCATAGGATGATTGAATTCAATGATCATTTAGTTGTAAATGTTGGGCCCATATTGAGCCCATAGTGATGTGTTCAAGGGTTCATTGTGTTTAGCAGTAAATTTGGCTAAGCCTTTTCATAAAGTTTGGGTTGAACCCATGTGGACTTATGTGAGGTCATTATGGGGTCCCACACCATACAAATCAGACCTAATTTGGCCATATAACATCTTGGGTCATGAGTCTTTGAAGGAAATGGGCCTAAGGCCCATAATTAAAAAGATTAAGTATGCTGTCACATTACAACTTTAAGTTGCCATGTGCTCTAGGTCAAAATCTAGGTTTGGAAATGGGTATGGAGCACCCATCCTCTTAAGAGGATAAGGCTTTATCTAAGTTCAGATCCAAATTAGGTTTGGATAATCTCCTAATTTGATTAGGAGAGTGCTCCATAAGGAGATAAAAGAAGAAGAGGGCGAACTAGACTAGAACACCACTTTCTCTTGTTCTCTCTTCTCTTTTGTCTTCCAAGGGTATGTCACCTAAGACCCCTGAGGAGATTGAGGACATGAGAGAGGTTCCCTATGCCTCTGCCGTAGGGAGCATCATGTATGCCATGTTATGCACTCGGCCAAACATTGCTCAAGCTGTGAGTATGGTAAGTAGATACCAATCAAACCCAGGACAAGAGCACTGGACCACTGTGAAAAACATACTCAAATACCTTCGAAGGACTAAAGAATATTGTCTTGTCTTCGATAGTAGTCACTACAGATGGTCGGGTATACTGATACCGGCTTCCAATCAAACCCAGATGATAGAAAGTTTACATCTGGTCACATCTTCACGATGGGGTCCTATGCAATTAGTTGGAAAAGCAACAAACAAGGGTCCACAGCAGATTCCACGATTGAGGCCGAGTACATTGCCACAAGTGAAGCTGCCAAGGAAGCAGTTTGGATGAAGTTCATCCACGAATTAGGAGTTGTTCCATCCAACACATCGCCCATTCCACTGTTGTGCGACAACACTAGAGTCATTGCACAGGATAAGGAGCCAAGAGCCCACTCGAAGTCTAAGCACATCGAGAGGAAATATCACATACTACGGGAGATTGTTAGTAGAGGGGACATCCATATTCAGAAGGCAGCATCAACGGAGAATGTGGCAGACCCATTGACTAAGCCACTAACACAAAAAGTGTTTGAGAAACACGTGGACAGTATGGGATTGAGGCTTGTACCAGATTGGACCTAAGTGCAAGTGGGAGCTATTAGACAGTGTATGCCCTTAGCTCCAATCAGATTGATGTACAGATACATTTATTGTAAATGAATAAAAGTACATAATTGTTTCATGTTATCATTGGTGTGTTTCTGTGTAATTACCCCTTAAACTGGACACTTATGAGACTCATGTTAGTTTAGAATGTTCTTAGCCGTTGGATAGACTTGGGGAGTTTATCCTACCAAGGCTAACACTGATGTACTGCAAAAGAAGTTGGGGTAGCTTGTATCAGCTGCTAGGATTAGACCCGAAGCACATGCAGTGTGTTTGGTGGAAGCACTAAACCCGAACCATTTTCTAGTTATGCCCTGGACCTTGGAGACTTATGGGCAAAACTGAAAAGTTACACATAACCCTAGACTTGATTATAGTATTGCACTAAGTGTCAGATCGGGTTGTCTTTGATATGCCAATCAGTGAGATCCTTTGTGGGTCAAAACCTGGGTATGTTGGGACAGTCTGAGAATTCACTTTAGTGGGTGATCATAGTGATAGGAACAGCCCCTTTGTCGGACAAAGTGAATGATTGGAGATTTGTTTTGCAAAATATATTTATATGATATATATATCATGTTTCAAGAAAAGTGTTTGCAAAAAGGTTTTAATTCCCGAGACCCATCCGAGTAGAGAGTGCAACACTGCACCTTGCAGTCAGGGGAGAGGTCCTTCCCTATTGGTCAATGTTTGATCATTGTGGGCTGAGAAATTGAGTGTAAGAGGCCATTAAGGGTTGTTTACCTGATGGGCTATATCTTACTTAAGTCGATTATCCTTGGGCCTTCATAGGATGGCTAGACTCATGGATCATTTAATTGTAAATGTTGGGCCCAATTTGAGCCCATAGTGATGGACTCAGGGGTTCACTGCATTTGGCAGTGAATTCGGCTTGGCCTTTTCACAGAGGCTGGGCCGAACCCATGTAGGCTTATGTGAGGTCATTGTTGGAGTCCCACGCCATACAAATTGAACCTAAATGGGCCAACAACTCTCTTGGGACGTGAGCCACTTAATTAATGGGCCTAAAGCCCATGATTAATAAGATTAATCAAGATGTCACATGACAGCTTAATCAATCATGTGACATGGGCGAATATGGGTCTAGATCTGGGTCTAGAGCACCCATTCTCATAAGAGGATAAGACCTATCTTAAAGATAAGAGTCTAGATCCAAATAAAGATTTGGATAAACCTCCTAATTCGATTAGGAGAGGCGTTCCTTAAGGATTAAGAGAACAGGAGATCGAACTGCTCTAGATAACTCTGCTTTCAATTCACTCTCTCTTTGCTCTTGCCACCCAGAAACCCTAGTTCCATCTCTGAATTTTGCAAGAAAATTGCAGAGAAAAACCGTGCTCACCTCCCTTGTTCGATCCATACAGTTGGATTGCAGTTTTGCTGAAAACTGTGTTGCTGAACCGGCTTCATTCCAAGTTGCGCCATCTTCAACGGAAGCTGATTTTGGGATTCAATTTGGGTGTGAACTACCACTTTGGGAGCTACATCTGTGGAATCCGTATCAGGTATACATCTCCCTACTTTTGGTTTCAAATCTGATCCGATTTCGGTGCAAGAACGATCCTAGAAAAATGCAGTTTTCTGAAACTAGGAAATGAGATTCCCAAAAGGCTGAAAGAAATTTTTGAAGTTTCACCCAACCATCTAGCATGGTTCGGCCAGCCATTTGATGGATTTCACCTTCCTTCATATACCACCAGTTGAGAGTACTCTTCAATAACCAACCTTCCCAAATTTAACTCTTTTGCTATTTGGGCCCACAAAGTACGGCAAGGTATTCAGCTCTAATGGAATCTCCTAGGCCAATAGAACCCAAGAAAATGTCTAATATAATCCCATCTTTATCCCTAAAAGCCACCTTACCACCCCAATGAAGATGGGCCTGCCTTACATATCTATCTTACACTGCACATCCGGAATACATGTACATTTCATCTTGTTGAAATGAGATTGATCCAGATGCATGGTGTACAATGCATTTGTAAGGCATAGACGAAAACAAATTTGTATACTTTGAAATGCTCTTCTTAACATAGAATTAACCCGTTGAATAAACAAAACACATGGAGCCAATCATATTACTTCAATGGATTTACTCTCCCCACCACTGTTTTTTTTTTTTTTTTGATAAATTACTCTCCCCACCACTGTTATGGAGCCAATGACATGCAGGGAAAATTTTGTTTTCAAATACTTTCAAATTAAGGTTTAAACATTCTGTGAGAGGACTGGCCAGTTGATACTTACTAGATAATTCAAATTAAAAAATTCACAAAGATAATTATACACAAAAAAAGAACCAGTTGAGCAATTTGATAAGCCCATAACCAGGCAAGCCTAGATGAAGAGGACCAACCTTAACAAAGTCTCCGGCTTGTATCATAAAATCCTTGATCACCCTGTGAAATTGGCATCCCTTGTATCCTACTGGAATTCCTGCTTTTCTGCCCATTCCATCCAATAAATGAAAAAAAACAGAACTATGAACATAACAAAATTTTTCTTCAAAGGAAAATATATAGACTTAAGTATATTCAGGCTTCATGACATGGGCACATCCATTTATTTCTAGTTAAACAATTCAATGATAATTTGGACCAAATAAGCAAAAGAAAGGAAGGAAAAGAAAACTAGCTACTACATTACAAAACTTATTCAAGACAGCTCTAAATTTATAATTGTCAACTATCTAGATTTACATCCCATAAACATTTACAATCCAATAATAAAGGTGGTCAGACAGGTCTTAGTTCATTCATCACAGATAGACATCTAGTAGAGAAAAATGCACAGAAGCCAAGGCTGGACATTGAGTTGGAAACAGAAACTCAGAGTGGATTTGGAGTCAGCCAGAGACCTAGATGACTTGAATCAGCTACAATGAGCAAGAAAAAGACTAGTTCATTGAGAGAATAGAGTAGCTAAAAACAAGGCTACAAACTAAGGCAAGCTGTATTAAATTATTGCACACTGAAATCCAACAGTACAAACCAAATAGCAAACCATTAACTGGTCCTATTTCAAATCTACTTTTCATCCTCATCCTGGGAAACCCAAACTTAACTAAATGTCAATAGGGGATGGATTGGTTGCATGGGCTTTTCCAAACGAACAACTTAGTGTTGAAGACATGCTGGATTCCCAAGTCCTAAAACTATACAGATTCTGGTGTGATACTTGTAATAAGCAATGCAACTTTTCCATGCCACTAGGAGGTGTGAACCTCAAAAGCATATCAAATGACTTTACAAAAAGAGATGAAAGTTTCAAGAATATGTAGAAATAAGTTTTCAAGTCCGAATAGGATATTCATTTGTTTCTATTAATGAGGAAAAAGTACAAGACCAGGGCTAAAGCTGCCACTATTTGGTGGAACAAATTACAAATAATATTAGTTACTATTTTGTATACATTCATCTCCTAGCAGTGACCTGTGTAATGCATGGACTTGTGCTATCCTTTTTGTCTATCGCATTATTTTTTGTATATGTGAATACCTGCTGCCTATCAATGGTTTTGAATTTAATGGTGAAAGTGGTTGAATTGTTGATACTCTTGCTATTACCTATAGATATCACCATCTAGAATAGAATTTTTTTCCTCCATGGAAATTCTTGAATTGTTCTTAACGACGTCGTCTGCACTAGACCCACATCCCTCATCAAATAACCTTAACTAACACTTGGACATTTCAAGATATCTTCTCTTATAGTGTATGTAGCCAAGCTTTTAGAAGGGGAAGTAATTGCACTCGTGCTCACATGCGGGCTCTAGAAAAAAGTGAGAACTCCAGTACTACTGTAACTGCATGGACATGTAGTGAAACCCTAACTCGCCCATGCACCTCAAATCCAACAAACTCATAACAACTTTCGTACTTTGAGAAAGTTTCCCTCCTTTCCCAAGGAGATTCCAATAAATAAGGGATCTCCAAAGATCCCCCCATGCATTCTTGCCTAAACCTTACGTAACCTCTACTAGACTTAAACCCTAGCTTCCCTTCTTGCTCTTAGCCTCCTAGAAATCTCCCTTCACCGCCATCTACCTTCTTTCAAGTAGACCATCTTAGTGCCTCCCACCCTAGACCTACACCTTCAAAACAAAGTGAACATATAACATGCATTATGAGTTTGTTGTATTTTTATTCACTCTTTTTTTCGGTTTTTTTTGGGGGGTCAGGGCAAACCAATGCACAAGGCTCACACCAATGCAGAGTCTGGGGAGGGACAAATGTACACAGCCTTGCCCCTGCAGATTGTTTCCAAAGTGAACATATAACAGAGAGGTTGTTTCCAAAAAAGAAAAAACAAATTACAAAGCTGAGAGAATAGCATTGCTATCCCTCCCCAAATAAAATTACAACAGTTGATTTCTGGCTCAATCTAAGGGCATAAAATGCCATTCCAACCTAGTCTAAATGCTAGGTAAAGTTGAGCCATGCCCAAGTTGGATTTGCACTCATACTGTGAAGGATAAACAAGGATTAAACCCTCTATGACCCATTTTGATATCCAAAATAAGAAAAACTGCAATCATTTTAATAAATCCATCAGTCAAATCCCATGTAACAAGGCATTCATTCCATTTTTATCTGGACATGTCAGATATTGTCTTTTTTCTGAAAAAAGCTAAAAAACTCTAGTAGTTCCATTCACACAAAACATAGTTCACCATCTCTTAACACATGCTGGACCGAATGATTTGTCTTTATCTTTTAGTGAACAAGACATAAGTTATTAAGGAAGTTGTGAGCTCCTTAAAGATTGAATCTGATTGGATTGATTACAATACCTTTGAATATTTTATTACTTAATTATTGTATAGACTAAGACAAAAAAAGCCATTCAGTTCGGCCACTTCATCCATTGTCAAACAGTCCCTTACCTTACAAACTTGAATGAAATTTCAGCAGAAACATATCTAGCATGGATGAATGAAGTCATACAGATACCAAAACTTCTAAGCCCAGTAGGCTTATCCCAGAGTGGAATACTATATATACTCTTTAGACCTAAAAATATGGGCCTACATGTCAGGCCCAATGTGCATTCTGGGCCCAGGCTTACATAGATACCCATGATCACCTTTACCACTGACCACCAATTTGGCAAATTCATGAAGCACTGGYATGAATCATTGTTTTTTTTTTTTTATTAGTACTGACATGAATCAGTGTTCAATTTAATGATAGAAATAAAATGAAAAGGACTGCAACACAAATTGGCTAAACAAAAAACTGCAAGACAGCAAATATTTTGGGGAAAACTCGAAAGTTTTTTTCTTGGGAGAATTTTACCACCTTGATGTAATACCTTCGTTTTGAAGTCAATAAAATTTATCCTTATTGATCAAAAAAATAAAATGAAAAGGAAATTGTATCCCCTTGCCAAATTTCTGAAGCTCTCCTACCTAGGGTTTAACCAATCTCACCAGGCTGAGATCTCAGTTAAAACACAGAAATTTAGAGCTGAAATTGTTAGTTCTAGGAAAAATATATTGCCAAATGCAACTATTACTTATGTTAACACATATACTCAACTGCCAGGTTACCTTCAATAATACTTGAAGAGTGCTTACAAACATTAAATGAATAACCCAGTTCCAAAATGTCATCACCTTTTCAGTTCATTGAAATGAGAGAATCCACCTACCTATATTCACCAGTGCAGAACTGCCTGCCAAATCAAAGAAAGAAAATTAATCCTAAGAAATGGAGTAAAAAGAAAATTCAGTACTATAAAAAATCTTCAAATAAGGATATGAGTCCATGAGGTGATGTAGGACAAGCTCAATTCCAGTCCTTAGAGAATGTTCAATGGTCTTCTTAGATCAGAAATTTATGGCTTTGATGGCTGTAATGGCTTCTTTTCTTTTCTTTTTTTTTTTTTTTTTGAAGAATAAAGAGTAAAATTTTCATTAAAAATAAAAGAGAAAGCATTACAATCTAAACGGGTGTCAAGATGACACACCAATATAACTAGTCAAAATGAAAAGATCTACATTACATGCTTGCAGTTCAAGGACATCCCAAAAACTTTCTGTCAGATCAGACCTGTTAACTTTCTCAAATTCTGGAAGAACAAAAGCCTAATCTATTACAAGCTTTCCACTGAAGCTAATATACTGTTTTCAAACAGCCTTCTATTCCTTTTGTTCCATATTGTCCAACATACTGCAAAGGAGATACAGTTCCTTACATTCCAGCTTAACAACTTCATACTACCTCCTCCCCCCCCCCCCTACTCCTATTTAGTCTCACAACTTCAACCCCTCAATCCTCCTCTTCTAAACACTCATTTTCTCCCCCTTCTTCATCCCAACCTTTGTCCTCCTCTGGTCTTTCTTTTTTTTATTTTTTTCTCTTCTCTTTTTTTTTCAAATTGTTCGAAAGCAATCCTCACAAAGCCACCCAGAAGAAAATTTGAGGGATTTTCCTATTATTACCTCCTTTTCCACCAACTTAGCACTCTCCACTTCCCCATTCTGAATTGCTTTTATACTATCTTGAACACTCTCCCCCCTTCCTCCTACCTATTTCCCATGCTCATTTTCCCCTTCCTCTATCTCTTTGCCTTCTCCCAACCCTCCCCCTTCACCCCAGTGTTCCCACAAAAGACCCCAACAGCCTCCTCCTATAATACTTTGTGAGCCACCCCCTTCCATCCCAGACTACCACTTTCTCTTACCCCCGCCTCTCCTCTCCTCTTCTACCCCTATTCCCTTCCTTCTCTCCTCTACTTCTTTTCTCGACTCAGAATGTGTCAGAGGTGAGTGGAATGATTGTATTTACCTCATAATTGTGGAAGTCACCATTGATCTCCTTTTCATGTAAAGTCTCTTCTCCCGCTTTCTCTACTGTTCCCATCTCCTCCACCATTCCAGTCTCTAAAAGACTAGGAGACACCCTGCTTGTTGGGTTTGGTCTACCTATATCATCACTGGACACACTCCCACCTTCTTCAAGTCTTCCTGCTCTCTTCCTTGTTGATCCTTGATTTGCCACTCTCGCCTCTCTAAGCTTTCTTGGTTTGAACTGCTATCCCATACAACCTTCTTGGCTCCTCTCCCTGTTCTCAGCACCATCGACACCTTTCCCCTCAAACCTTGTTACCACCCAAACCCAGTCTTCCTTTGATTTCTTCAATCTCCTCAGCTTTCCCATTTTTGTTTTTCTTTTTCCAACTATACCCCTTCTTTTTGCAACCCCTAACCAGAAAACACCTGTAGGTCTTCCCTTCTTATTGTGGACTCCACTTCACTTATCTGTCAATCCACCACCTTCTACATCCCAACCATTTTTGCCTCCCTCCCCTTTTTTACTCGCCTCTTTACCTACCCTTCCTCACACTACACGTGTCCCTCCATCCTTCACCCTTCAAATTCTAAGCTGAAAGTTTAAAGCAGGAAGCAAATAGTTGGTAATAAAAAGARGAAGAAGAAGGTGAATGGGGAGAAATTAGTATGTGGAGTATCATTATGATAAGGTTGGAAATTGCAAGAGGGAGAAAAAAGAGGGGATTTTTAGGGGTGGTATAAAATTGGTTGAACTGAAAGCTGAAATGAAGATCCTTTGCTGGAATATAAGGGGTTTAGGAATTTCAAAAAAACAGAGGATTATTAGAAATGTTTTAACGAAAGAGCGACCGAACATTCTAATGTTACAAGAAACAAAGCCCTCTGAAGCAGATAGAAGGTGGATAAGAAGTATTAAGGCATTGGAAGTTTGAGCTGATTCTACGCCCCATCTTGGGGTGCATCAAGGGGAAGCCTGACAATTTGGAGAAACGAGGAAGTGGAGAGTATGGAGAAGCTGATTCGACAATACTCAGTCTCAAAAAAAAAGTTAAAAAAAGTGGGAGATGGAAGGGGATGAATTTTAACAAATGTGTATGGACCTACTCATATAGAGATAGGGGATTGTTTTAGGAAGAATTAGCATCAATCAAGGGCTTATGGGAGGGACCTTGATGTTTGGGTGGTGATTTCAATGTAATAAGATACAAAAATGAGACAAATAACCCAAATCAAACCATAACTACTGGTATAAGGAAGTTCAATGAGTTGATTGATTCCTTAGAGCTTAAGGAACCCACCTATTGCAAGCTCCTGACCATTTTTTTAGGAAATAACAATCTGTTCCAAACCGGATAGATTTTTTAACTCAGTTGACTAGGAATATTTGTGGGGAAATTTGGTCCTAAAAGCTCTCCCTTGAGTAACCTTTGATCATTACCCTTTGACCTTAAGTCCAGAAACCTTTCTTGGGGGCCCTATACCTTTTCAGTTTGAAAATATGTGGCTGGAAGATCAAGCTTTCAAGGAAAAAATAAAAATTTGGTGGGCGGAAAGTGGCTCCCTAGGAAGAAGGGGGTGAGATTTATAAACAAGCTTAAGAGACTGAAAGAAAGGATCAAAGAATGGAATAAGGAGGAATTTGGGAGACTGAAAAAACAAAGGATAGAATTGCAGAGAGAATAGAGGAACTAGATGAAAAGGAAGCCAGAAGAGAGTGTAACTTGGAGGAAAGAACAGGAAGGTGGAATTTGAAGGTGGAATTGGAGGAGAGAAAATAAGAGATTTCTTGGAGATAGAAATCAAGGTGTAAGTGGTTGATGGATGGAGATTGAAATACTAAGTTCTTTCACTCTCTAGCTCATGGTAGAAGGGAAAACTTGATTTCTATCATTGAGATTGGGGACCGGGTAATAAATAAGGAGGAAATTGTTAAGGCCTTTGTAGAACATTTTAAATCAATCTTTGCTACTATAGGAGAGAGGAACTTGGATTTGGAGAATCTGGAGATGTTGGAGTGGAACACAATTCCTATGGCCTAAACAACCTCCTTAGAGAGAAATTTTAATGAGGAAGAGGTTCATAATGCTGTCTTCCCAATTGATAAAGCTAAAGCTTCGTTCCTCAATAGCTTCTTTGCGGCTTTCTACCAGCATTGTTGGGACTTCGGCAAGATCAACTAGTGTCTCTCCTTGGAAATCCATACATGCAGTTCTACCCTCTTTTCTGCAACATATCAGGTATGACCTTTGTTCTGGGAATCAAGTCAAATTTTAGGAACACATTTTGGTGGGTAATTTACCTTTGAAAGAACAATTTCCATTCCAGCTTTCACTTTCCCAATATAAAGGCAAGGTTGCTTCTCAGTCCAAATTTGTGTTTGATTGGGATCTGGGGCTAAGGAGAGGCCTAAAGGATTCAGAAGCTGAAAGTGTAATGAATCTGATTCAAATCTTAAATGAGGTGGTATTGGATCCCTCTGAAAGGGATAAGAGACTATGGACTCTAACTCCTTCCAGGTCTTTCTCTTGTGCTTCCTTTTTCAAGTCCCTCTTGCCTTCTAACAATAACCCTACACAAAGTTTCCCAATTAAGGAAGTTTGGGGTGAGCCGATTCCTCCAAGGATTGGAATTTTTCTGTTGGGAAGATGTAACACCTGTGACTTACTCCAAAGGAAAAGGCCTTATTGGTGCTTGTCTCTGAGTTGGTGCATTCTCTGTAAGGCTAATGGTGAAAGCTCCTACCACTTATTAATTTCTTGCTCTTTTGCTTCTGTTATTTGGGAATGGTTTTTTCCCTTTTTGGTTGTAGGTGGACTCCCCCCCCCCCCCCGGTCAAACATCCAAAGTGTTTTTAGCTCCTTGTTCTTTAGACGGCCTAAAAGAAGGGGAAGGATTATGTGGAGAACCAGGAGACAGGAGCCCAAGGGGGTAAGGAACTAATCCCAGATGAGAGACATGAGCATGGTGATAAATTGGTGTTTCGGTAGGAGAACCAGGAGATTACAGAAGATACTCTGGAGGGGGTACAAGTTCTGGTTTGGCCAAGTCAAATAATCTTTCGAGGCCTTCCCAACTAGTTAGAACTAAAGTCGGGGGTTTGGAGAGGTTCCAGAAGGAAAAGGGCACCAAAACTCCTGTGTCTAAGACGCTTGTCCTTTCTTCTCAGCATTCTGGTAACTTCAATAACACTGTTGGTTTAATTTTTTATGATAACTTGTGTCGTGTTGATCCTATAGTATATCCAGATCCCATCCAAGGCTGTGATTTGCCCATGAATCTACCAGAAGAAGAAGAGAATGCGAGAGAGATAATAGGAGAGGAAGGAGGGGAGGGTGTGTTTGAGGCTTGGGGTGAAAGGAGGCAGAAGGACAAGGAAGGAGCAGGGACTAATAAGGGAATGGGTATAGAGGGGGACAAAGAAATCCCAAACTGATTCATTCACAAGAAGATGAGAATGATGGGGGGGTTGGAAGGGTCTTAACTAAAGAGAAGAAAGAAAAGGAGGTGGGAGAAAGTAAAAGTAGTCAAGAAGATCATAGTGTTATGGATCCTGTGGTGGTTATGGCTGAAAAAAATCATGGTTTCAAATGTCGCGAAATGTCGCCCTACATATGTCGATGTCGAGGCTCACCGACATGAAAATGGATGGTAATATAAAAATTACATTATTTTGGTTGACAATTCCTATATTTCTGAAATGTCAACCAAATCGATCCAAATAACCAAAAAAAAGACAGTTTTTCCTATTATGTCGACAGGATGTCGACTAATGTACATTAATAATATAATATATTATTATATTATATTATATTATAATACAGTTTATTAATATAAATTATTCCATTAATAATTTCTATTTAATATTTCAAATAAA
>NW_010729436.1:104051-115233 GCF_000365185.1 Nelumbo nucifera | reverse complement strand
GAAAAAATGGGGTTGAGAGTGGAAAAAATCAAAGAAAAGGAATCTCAAATGGAGGCAAGCAAAGAAAAGGGGGGCAAGAGGAGAAGGAAGTTAAATGAAGTTGAAAAACTCATTAGTGATGTGGAAGAGGATAAGGAGTTCAATGCTAGGGGAGGGAGGAGGAGGTCTATAAGATGTAGGGGGGCTGGGTTCAGAATTGTTGTGATCATGAAGATTGTTAGTTGGAATGTAAGGGGGTTAGGCAGTGCCACAGAAAGAGTAGTCAAAGGGGTATTGAGGAAGGAGAGACCTGATTTTGTTCTAATTCAAGAATCCAAAATTCAAGAAGTTGATAAGAAGTGGATAAGAAGTGTGTGGGGAGAGAGGAACATTAATTGGAGCTTCGTTCCCTCTTGGGGTGCCTCAGGGGGCATCATAACAATGTGGAGGGAAGAAACAGTTCAATGTTTGAAAGAGCTGGTAGGCAGATACTCAATTTCTATTAAGTTGAAGGATGTGCAAGACGGATTTGAATGGGTTCTCACGAATGTCTATGGGACGAACTCATATAAAGAAAAGAAGAAGTTGTGGGAGGAGCTTGGAGATGTTAGGGGTCTCTGGGATGGACCTTGGTGTCTAGGAGGAGATTTTAATGTAGTTAGGTATGTGAGTGAGACAACAGGAGGCAGGCAAAGAACCACACTGAGTATGAGAAAGTTCAACCCCTTTATTGAAGAGTTAAGAGATATTACTTTTGGGCAATCCTGTTATACTTGGTCAAACCTTCAAACTTCCCCTATCCTATCCAAGCTTGATAGGTTTTTAGTCTCACCTGACTGGGAAGAGCACTGGTCAGGTTTAGTTAGAAGAAATCTACCTAGGGTCACCTCAGACCATTGGCCCATTTGTTTGTTTGAGAGAACCAGTGATGGTGGCCCAATCCCTTTCAGATTTGAAAATATGTGGCTCACTCACCCGGATTTTAAAGAGAAAGTTAAGGTTTGGTGGAATAGTTTGGGAACACCTGCAATGTAGGAAGGCCAGAAGTTCCTTAAGAAGCTTCAATTGTTGAAAAAGGAGATCAAGGAATGGAATAGGGTGAAGTTTGGGAGATTGGAGGAGAAGAAGGTGTAGTTGATTTCTTAGATAGACACAATAGATAGCAAAGAGGTGGAAGGAATTTTAGATGTTGGTGATAAAGAGTTGAGGTGGAATTTGAGGAAAGAACTAGGAGAGACCTTATTGAGAGAGGAAATCTACTAGAAGCAAAAGTCAAGAGAAAGATGGATTAGAGAAGGTGACAGAAATACAAAATTTTTTCATACCATTGCAAACGGAAGGATAAGTAAGTGCATGATTAACTCTTTAGTGGTGGGGGAAAATGAGATCACGAATCAAGATGAGATTGCTAAAACTTTTGAAGAGCATTTTAGATCAATTTATAGAAGACCCCTAAGTGAGAGGTGGAAGATTGAAGGCTTTGATTAGGAGATTCTGGATGAGAATCAAGTCCAGTTTTTGGAAAAAAAGGTTTGAAGAGGGAGAGATTAAGGAGGCAGTTTTTTCTATGGACATATCAAAATCTCCAAGACCCGACGGTTACACAATGGCTTTCTATCAAGATTGTCGGGAGATAATTAAAGGAGACTTGGTCAAGGTGTTTAATGAGTTCTACAGGAGAGGGGTGATAAGTCTGGGAATGAATTCTACTTTTTTAGCTCTGATCCCAAAAAAGAATAATGCCAACCAACCAGGGGATTTCAGACCAATAAGTTTGGTCACCAATATTTACAAGGTGATTGCAAAGGTGTTGTCTCTAAGGATTAAAAAGGTGATCTCCCATTTAGTTTCTCAAGCTCAAGGGGCCTTTGTGCAAGATAGACAGATTATTGACCAAATATTAATTGCAAATGAACGTGTGAAGGCTCATAAAAGATCAAAGAGGAAGGGAGTGGCTATCAAGTTGGATCTAGAAATAGCCTATGACTTAGTGGATTGGAAATTCTTGATTAAAATTATGAGGAGATGTGGGTTTGGAAACTTGTGGTGTAAATGGATCATGGGATGATTGCGAACTTGTCATTTTTTAGTTATAGTTAATGGGATAGTGTATGATTTCTTTGAAGGATTCCGTGGGCTTCGGCAAGGTGACCCCCTCTCTCTTTTTATTTTTACCCTGATTGCTGAAGCATTAAGTAAATTGATCTCAAAAGCAAATAGTGTGCAATTATTCAGGGGATGGTCAGTGGGGAGGGGCAATGTTTTAGTAATTCATTTACAGTTTGCAAATGACATTCTTATTTCCTTTGATGGAGGAAGTAGGGAGGGAGTGGTAAATTTGAGGGTGGTTGTGAATCTCTTTGAGGAGATATCTAATTTGAGGATTAATTGGTCAAAGAGTTTACTGGTTGGAGTCAACATTGAAGAAGATGAAGTGAGATTCCTAGCAAGTTCTCTAGGTTGTGAGAAAGGTGAGTAGCCAATGAAATACTTAGGTTTACCCCTTGGAGATAATCCTAAATCTGCTAGTTTTTAGTCTCCGGTGGTGGAAAGGATAGAGAAACAATTGGCGGTGTGGAAAATAAATTATATTTCATTGGGGGGGTGGAGAATAACCCTAATTAAATCCACTCTAGCAAATCTCCTAGTGCACTATATGTCAGTGTTTAGGATGCCACAAAGGATAGTGAAGAAGATTGAAAAAATCATGAGGGATTTTCTATGGGAGCCAAGGGAAAAAAAGAAGGATCATTTGGTTAGATGGGAGAAGGTGAATAAACTGAAAGAGGAAGAGGGTTTGGGAATTGGTAATGTTAGAATGAAGAATCAGGCTCTGCTAGGCAAATGGCTCTGGAGGCTTCCAAATGAAAATAAGAAATTATGGCACAAAGTGGTTGCAAGCATTCACGGCATGTCGTGCAACGGATGGGATGTTGGCTGTCTACGTAGGGCTAACTTGGCTGCTCCCTGGAAGGCCATCCATGATGTCCTCCCTATGTTCCTCAATTTTATCAAGTATGATTTGTTTTCTGGTAGTAAAATCAGATTCTGGGAGGATTTGTGGATTGGTGATTCTCTTTTAGGGGAGAAATTTCCTTCTCTTTGTGATTTGTCTAGGTTCAAGGGTAAGCCTATTTCTGATTTCCTAAACCATCATTCTCATCTTCCAGGATTGAATTGGAACCTTGGTTTTATTAGGAATCTTAGAGAGTCTGAACTGCTTGCAGTCTCTGAGTTGTTAGGATTGTTGAATTCAGTTTTCTTGGGGGAAGGTGGGCCAGATTCTATAATTTGGGGTCCTAATTCTGATGGATCTTTTTATTATAAATCCTTTCTTCATTCGATGGTTGCCACACAGTCTTCTCTTCAGTTTCCACTCAAAGAAATTTGGTGCCATCCTATTCCCCCTAAAATTAATGCTTTTTGTTGAGAAGTCTTTCATGGTTGTATTAATACCTTTGATGTACTTCAAAGGAAAAGGCCAAATTGGTGCTTGTCCCCTAACTGGTGTGTCCTGTGTAAGTTGAATGGTGAGACTGCTATCCACCTTTTTCTTATCATGCCCTTTTGTCAGCTTTATTTGGAATTGGTTTACTTCCCTTTTGGGTGCAGGTGGTCTTCTCCTGACCGGTTGGAAGGTTTATTCAACCCTAATGGTTGCAGTGGTAAGACAAGGAGGGGAAGGATTCTCTAGAGGGGCACTAGAGCAGCAATACTTTGGACCATTTGGAAGGAAAGAAATGATAGAATATTTGAAAGTAAGGAAAAATGCAAGGAGGCTCTAGTGGAAACAATAACATTGAGGGTGGCACATTGGGTAAAAAGTTTAAAGCAGTTCTCAGATTTTAAAGTTGAAGACTTCTTCAGGGTTTTGGGACTTATTGCGGCTTCATCAACTATGAGGCGACAGGTTTGTGAGACCTGGTCCCCTCCAACAGAGGGTTGGATGAAGCTGAATTTCAATGGGAGTTGTGTGGGTAACCCAGGCCCTTCAGGTATTGGGGGGGGGGGGCCATTAGAAATGAAAATGGTTCCATTATTGCTTTGTTCTCCGATCCTATGGAGGAGGGTGATGTAGCTAGGGCAGAGTTTCTAGCTGCAGTATATGGGGTTGAGAAGCCCAAAGAGCTGGGGATTAATAGACTGATCATCGAGGGAGTCTCAAAAACTGTCATAAAATGGTTGCAAAAAGGGGAAGGAGTGACATGGCAACTGAAGAATGATTTTAGAAGGTTCAAATGGATGTCAAGAAATATGTCTATTTAGGTGGGTTGGGTTAGGAGATCGGCCAACAGCTTGGCTGATAGCTTAGCAAAGCAAGGGGTTCAAAGAACAGATTGCTTTGGGCACATTTGTAATTCTGTCTTGGGTCAGCTTCTATGCTGATTTCTTTGTAACTTCTTGTTGTATATTAAAGCATCTTAATTAATGAAATTTTTCAGAGTTATTGATCAAAAAAAAACCCACAAACGTCCCTACTAAACTTGTTTTCAACACCCTCATCCTATCTTCCATCTTTCCTACCTTTCTTACATCAACATGAATCAATGATGTCTCCATCTTGGTAATATTTTAGCCATATATGGAGCTCTAGAATCCTCTCCACATATTTATTTGTGATTTGCTAGCTTAGAAAATCCATGTACACATGAACCCATGTGTGAATGAACCTCATAGACATGCCCACAGATCAAGCCATCTAGGAAATAAAGAAAAAGAAGATTGATCAAAAAATATAAAGAAAAAGAAGAGAGATAATACCTGGAATCACTCACCATAACTAGCATAAGCTTAAGAAAAGTCAATAAATTTCATTGATTTTTGTGTTAAATGTTCATACATATTTATAGACTAAACTCATAATAATCCTAGGAGTCTAACTGTTAGATTTCATATTAAACAAGACTCAAACTAAACTGTCATATCCTATTTCAATTCAAAAAAGACTCAATTATTACTATAGATCCTACTTATTCAATGACTTCAAAGTTTTAACATAAACAAACTATAACAAGACAAATTAAACCCTATCCTTAAATCCCACAGAAAATTGCAAAATGATAATAATACCCCTACTATCCAAAATACAGAAATACATAAAATTCCATTTTTGACTCTTTAGCTCCTGCATCATCCCCCCCCCCCTTTCAAAAGAACTCATCCTCAAGTTCTTATGAAAAGTTGATATGCCCCAGTGACAAAAGGAGTTGGACTTCCCACAGCTACATGCTTGGGCTGTGTCTATAATTTTTACTCGAAATATGAGAAGTCCATATTTCGCAATGTTTCCACCATGTCTATAATTTTTACTGTTTTACAAATATTTCCATATGATGTTTCCAACATTTCCAACATGTTTCCTGTATTTGGACGACCAACATTTCCATCAACATCGACACTGTAAACCTCAGATCTGACCAAGGTTCTAAATATCGATACAGGTCGATACGTCAGTGTATCGATGCTTCTTTTATGTTTTATTTTTCTTTTTCAAAACCAGTTCAGAGGGGTCGGTTTAAGTCCCGGCTACCCTCTGAACCATGGCCTGACCCGATACACCCCCTGTAGGGGTGTGTCGGGAAGGCCCCGATACAATACGTATCGGCCAATACGGGCCAATACGTAACGATATTTCGAACCTTGGATCTGACCACCACAAACAACCTTACCTTTGTGCCCTAAATGCAACATTTAAAACATTAAATCTAGCCAACAGCATTGAAGGAGCGAGCGAGAGAAAGAGGGAGAGAGGGAGAGATATTTAGTTGACCAATGGCATGGGAGAGATGGTGAAAGTCAGCGAGGGTGACAAGGGGAGAGATCCAATCACGCCAATGGCATAGAGAGAGAGAGAGAGAGAAGGAAGGGATCTACCTGTGAAGTGGACAAATGAACGAAAGTTAACAGCAACACAAGGTGGCAATGGTAGCAATAATCCCTTCTTGGTTGGTCTCTCTTTCTCTCTTTCATTTTACAAACTGTAGAACCGAATATATAAGATATTCCCATCCAAAGGCAGATAACCAACACTAGATAGAAAACCAGGTTCACCTCCGGGTTGGAATTTAAAACACTGGTCCTAACTAATGCTGTTATGAAAAGTGTATGTGAGCCAAAAGTCCAGGGTGGGACAGGATTTAGGAATCTTCAGACCATGAATAGGGCATAGCTGCCTAAATGGTAGTGGAGATTTGGTTGTCAGTAGGGTCAGTTGTTGAGGGGGCAATTACAGGGAAGTTTGGTAGGTCTGCTATGGATTGGGATACTCTAAACCCATCTCAACCTTATGGATGCATCCCTTGGAAAGCGAGAATTAGGATCCATGCTGGCTACAGACCTGGTCTGAGTGATTATATCCATTTCAGGGATGATGTTTGATGTGGGAACAGGCCACTGTGTGAATTCTGTGAGGGAGAATTATGAAATTTTGGGATTTCAGATTGTATTGTCACCACATTTCAGACTTCAAACGTAACCACAATGATTGGGAAATTGGGACATTGGAGGAGATGTTGGCTAGTTTATCATTGGATTACATGCAGCATACTTTGGGGGATTCCATGGTTTGGAAGGGCAGCAGGCCGGATATCTTATCTGCTAATCTTGCTGCATCTGAAAGCTCTGTTCAGTGGCAATGGATATGGAAAGCCCATTTCCCCTCTAAAATTTGATTTTTTGTGTGGTCTGCAATCATGGAGCAGATACTCACCATAGATTAGCTCATCTGTAGGGAGTGGGAGATAACCTTGGCCAATGTGTGGATACATTTTGTGAGACTTTTTGATGTCCACAGGGTTACCCCATCAGATTTACAAATCTTATATTCAGCCAGGAAGCAGGGAGGGCTGTCCGAGAGAGGCAAATCTTTGTGGAACACTATCCCTTTGGCCATTTGTTGGGCTTTATGGAAAGAAAGAAACTCGCACATTTGTGAGTCCAAATTTCTACCAGAGAAGGCTCTGATTAAGAAGATTGAATGGCAGATTATTAGGTGGATGGAGTGCCTGAAGTTTTTTGAATAAGCCAACATGGATCACAGATCACTTCACGAATCACAGGCACCAGCTTATTCATGGAAACTGATAACAGGATTTTTTGCACAAAAAATACCCTATTTTGTACAGTGGTTGAGGGGCCCTCTCCCTAGCTTTTTGGGAGAAAGGTAAAGTGTTTCATTTTTTTTTAGTGTCTCATTAATTAACAAAACATGTATCACAGTCCTCGCACAGTAAGGTACTGGACAAGGCAGGCATTAACTTTGTACATCCCAAGTTATATAATGCAATTCTTCACTAATCAAAAACAAAGAAAACAGAAAAAAGTCTCAGTTGTCCATTATTATTAATAAGCTAGGCATGTCTTGCATATATGCACCAGCTTGAGGGGGAGTATTGTGAAAGGCATTGGGACTAGCTACTATTATAAGAGATTGAAACATAATAAAAGAGGGAATTACTGTAATTGCACTATTGGGTATACTTTGAATAAAAGGAAGGGAGTAATAGAACAAATTGATTATCCCTTAATTCCCCAAAAGCATTCTTCAATCAGGGATGAGGAAAGTCCAAGAAATAGCCTACTGCTGATTCCCAATGAAGTGCAGCAGCAATACTGAAGGTGATGTTGATTCAGTCAATTAATAACTATCTTACAACTAATGTCATCGTGAAAGAACAGGAGTTTTTTTGAGCTAAAACATCTCTTACTGTGTTTCGGTAAATTTGTGGTGTGAGCTTTGGTGAACGAAGATGGTAGAGATAATATCCAAGAATTTACCCCCAACATTGGCACAACACTAGCTTTCTGGGCTAACTAGCACAGGCATGGTGAAAACCTTGTGTCCTGGGACTGGCACATGCATCCCATTGAAGTTCATTCATCAAAAAAAATCCCATTTAAGTTTTACTTTTACCTTCAAAAACAATACCAGAAAACGAGAACCTCAAACCAAGTACACAAGAGTATATCATTTTATAACTCTGGTTGCAACTCAAAATAAAAGAGGAAATTTGCAAATGAAATAACATGCTCAAGAGATCCGTTCTTTGTGATTGAAATTCCCTTAAATGGGCCCACATGGCCACATGTGTATGGAAATATGCAACAAAGGAAGTCCACAAAGATCAGAGACCCTTTGCAAATAAAACAACATGCTCAAGAGATCCTTTCAGGTAAGGCGTAAGCCAATGTCCATGACTTGATCGACTACCCAACTACCTATAACGCTTATACAAAGCAATAGGATGAACAACAGAAACCCTGTAAGCAATGGCGTAGGCACAAGCATTTTCACACAACCAAAGACCCTATCTTTGAAACTTGATGCAACTGATGTACAAAATTTAAAATACTGATCCAGTCGTAGTTCAGCTAATGCTCAACCACGCTCATACAACTTGGACATCTCTAACAAAATGAGAAGAACAGTATAACGACACTCAAGAGACTTCTGGGGTTTTAAAATCTCCAGTGCGAATAGGGTCCTAAAGTACCTGAAGTTTTCGGCGGTTTTCGGAGCAATATCAGCGAAGAGCTCCATCTTGATTCTTCCCGCGGGGATGGTTCCGACCGTGACGTCGAAGAATACGATTGGGTTTTTAGGGTTTGGAGGTCTCTGGTGCCATTCTACAACTGTGTTACCTCCTGCAGACGCCATGAGAATGGAAGACTCGGAGTCTCGGACAGACAAAAGCTCTGGATTCTGTAGGTATTGTTCGATATAAGTAATTATTCAAATAACAAGCACTTATTTGCTGAAGCATTTTAATAAAATTAAGGGAAAAGTACGGGCAGGCCCATTGCATAAATCTGAACACATGGCCGGTCCATGCAGAATTTACAATGACTCTCGAATTCAACTTTTGAAATTATAAGACCGATTCTCACGCCATGTAAGTGTCACCCTTTTATCTATATTTTTCCTGTGAGGTGGCAATCCAATTCGGATTACATGTCACAATAACATTTATTTAAAATTTTCTTTCTCTTTGACTGTTTCTSCAACTGCAACTACAAATTCTCCTCCCCAGCGGTGCTCCTCTTTCTCACTCTCATTTTCTCCTCCCTCACTCCCCCTCAGTCTCCCCAGTGGCGCTCCTCTTCTTTTACTGTTTTTCCCTGCAACTTTTCCCTTGGCCTTTGATTGACCCTTGACTGAACTTCGGCTGCTCTCCCTCTCCTTCAATGGTTTTTCCCAATGCGTTGAAGACAATCCTTATTGACAAAGCATACTAACAGGTATTTGATAATTTCTCTGTACATAGTTCATTTTGTTTTAGTTATTGAAGAAGTCCATTCAATACATTTGTTTGTTGATTCTCCTTGCATGCCTGCTGTACTTAATGGACAGTTGTTTTTAATTCACTTTCTAACATTGGTTAGTTGGCGTGGAATTTTCAAATCTGAAATGGGCCAAATTCCCAAATCTAATAGTTTCGTTAAGTTAGGTATGAGTGAGGATGTATGACAATGATATGAGCTAACCTATATTGGTACCCATTTACCAGTTTAGGGAAGTAGAAAATATTTTTGGATTGTTGTGAAACCTCAAATCTTTCTCGGGCTAGACTGGACAAATCATTATTCATTTATTAATTGTGAAACCAAATACACTAACTTGTTTTACTATTATTAGTAGAACATTGAGGACTAGGTTGTCTCTAAAACTTAATTCATGGTGTCTTCAGTCCAATTTAGATGACATAAGTATCAGTCTACAACTCTACACTATCTGTCTTGTGTTCAAGCAGTACAAATACAAAGCATTAAACTTTGATCCAAGTCCCACAAGCACATGAACACACAGCAAGAAAAAATTAAAAGAACTGTGAAACCTTGCACATGGCACTTTCATTATGAACCCACCAGGTCTATCCCAGCCTTTGATGCCCTTAAACATTAAATATTTCTTGGTGTGGCCTAGTTTTGAATCTTTTGAACCAAAATGCTGAGAAGAAAAAATCAACTGAATTTAAAGTTCTGCAAACTGCAAACCATAATTAAATAAGGCATTACCATCATTTGCCCAGAAAAGTGACAAATGACATTAAGATGATTCTTACTTCACAATTTCATACTTCTAGATTTCATCAGACAAAATTCCCAACCTGAAATCTTCAATGGTTGGATTCATTTGATCAAAATGGTCATGACTCATGAAAGCAAAAACATGGATGAAGAGAAATTGCATATATATGGCTATAGAACCATTTTCAGTTGATTTGAAAACTGATTTATTTCCTTGAACTATCTTATTGATCTAAGATTACATGAATACCACAAGGCTTCAAAAATTCAATAAAAGGCACCACAAATAAAGAATAAAATCTCAAGTTAAAGGCATTGATACTTCAGATATAGTGCAAAAGAACAAATAACCTATAATATTGATCCAAGTCTATGGAACCTAACCTAAGAAAAGAATAATAGGAAAAAATCACATTAAACAAAATGACAAAATGTTGAGCATGCACCCAAGAACTGAAGGGATGAGAGATCCATCCCATGGACGCCCAAACATTGCGGAATAAGGGGAGAATTTCAAAAAAAAATTTCTCTCCCTTCAACTGGGAAGCGCATTCCCTATTTAGAAAACCATATTTTCAAAGATCATTCTTGAACCTTAAACTGAATCAGATCTGAACCAAAAGGAGTAAGGGAGAATTATACCTGATACGGAGAAGTAGTATCTCCCAACGGAGGTATTCACACCGAAGGAAGGATCCAAAAACTGCTCCCACTGAAGATGGCGCAGTGCAGGATGGAGTAGAATCAGCAATGTTCTTCTCCAAGAACTCTGTCCTTCGCAAGAATCAGCAGGATGGTACGTGAGCACAGCTTCCTTTCAATCCTTTCTCAAAGAACTGATGTCAAGATCCAATCTTGACTTCTCCCACAACTAGAGATCAAACTGGCAAACAGGGCGGCAAGAGAGTATTCGCAGGGTGCAGAATTCTCTCTTCCTGATTTCAGCACTAAAGAAAATCTGATGTTGTGTGTCTTCTCAAGGCTGTCGCCCCCTCCTTCTTTTTGTTAACATAAAAGGATTAGCTCCTAATCCAATTAGGAGCAGCTTATCCAAATCATATTTGGATAAGACTTCTCTTCAGGTGATAGGGATAAACCCTTATCTTATCTGCAGATTAGATTAGCTTTCTACTATCCTGCAGCAATGAAGCCTTGCGGCTGCTACATATAGATATCT
>NW_010729436.1:89759-101678 GCF_000365185.1 Nelumbo nucifera | reverse complement strand
GAGGCAATGATGTAACACCGGGCAATGGAGTTTTTCTCTTTCCATTCTTGATAGTCTCTCTTTCGGGCCTCAGAAGCCCTATCACCCGGACGCTCCGGGGCAGAATTCTTTGCCACTTTGTCCAGCTTTTCAGAAGCTAGGACCAACATAAGGTTCCTGTACCAGTCAGCATAGTTTGGGCCCTTCAACTTGTTGTCATCAAGCAATTTTGCAAATGATTCATTTGCCATTTTCTGATAAAAGAGCAAACATCAGTCCACAACCTAATTTGATTGATGTTCATTTTATAGATATGGATTTTACTCTACGATCCATTTCCATTTATTCGTCTATGAGATTTCTCTCCTTTCTCAATGATAGAGACTACGGGTTGTCTTTGGAAATGTGGGAAATCATATAGGGTGCATGAAGCCAACTGTTTCAGCTGCATAACCCCACCACCTTTCTGTGAAGGATCATATCCAGTCATCATATGAGTTTTCCCTTGGGCCTAAACATTTATGATTTTGTTAAAGAGTGCTATTTGAAAGAAATTCAACAGGCAATTTACTCCGAGCACATACCTGCGATGCCTAATTCAGATATGCTTGATTTCAATAATGAGTCAGTTACTTTTATGAGTAGTGGTGTTAATCATAATGTTGTGAACTTGTTCATCAAAGAAAAAACGTCAACCTGGTTGACCTAGGACTAAAAGAATTTAATCACAACCAATTGAAAGAAGGGAAGTCCATTGTAGTCAGTGTAGAGAAAGTGGTCACTACCGATGCATCTACCGAGCTGCAATCGATTAGTTGGATGCATTCCCAAGTATTATTAGCACAGGTACAAGTTTTTGTCTTGTCTTTTGGTATTGTACATGTCTTACATTTTGAATTTTTTGTGTAGTAATTGTATTTTTTGTAAGTAGTGGTGTAATATTTTGCAAGTTGTGACAAAAATAGAAATTGGAATTAGCAATGAAAACACCAGCTTTATTTTCCACTAGTGGTTATGGCTTGACCTGTTTCAAGATTTGGTGATGTGGAAAAACATTGATAAAGAGCAAACCAGATCTGATTAATAGTTTTCTTAGGGGCCATTTGATAACATCTGAAGATAATGCTGGATTGAAAAGTGTGAGATGTCAATCTGGAAGTTCACTCATTTGGGAGAGTCAAGCTACATTTAGAACCCTCTTGTACCTCTGATTTTGATCTTTCTTTAGAAACATGCATATTGTGCCACCAGGTGAGAAACTTGCACCAACTTTTGGATTGATCCCTTAAAAGTTAATTTTAGCTGAGTAACAACATATTCAATCCCATCATCAATTTGATAACATGGGTATTTGGATAGCATAAAGCTGTTACCAAGAATATGCAAGCAGCATAATCTATAGTATAAATTAAACTAGAATCACCTGTCACTCAAAGATTGCATCTTCTTTGATGTCATCTATAGTGGGTTCATGCTAGTAAATTGAGGTTTACTTGATTTGATTTCCAAGGCCTCATTTTGTTAGATTTTGAGTGTTCATTGTTAAGAAAATGGTCTTAAACTAAAAGTAAAATGTGCTCGACTATAGGGAAGCAAATTTTTAGAATATAACCTGAGGTATTACAGTTTCAAAATAGATTAGAAGAACAGGTAGTTAGGTTGATAATGACATATGACGAGTAATTATATGCTCTAGAAAATGAATAAATAATGCATTTGAGCATTAAAAATCAGTCTTGTCACTTCAAAATCTAGCATCATTTATCTATCCAACTATAGGTAATGTTTACAACATGGGTTCAAAACCTAAAAGACCCCTAGTAAGGTAATGGAAAGTTTAGTTTCTATTAAATGATAATGGTACTTGGAGAAATGACTTGATTCACTTACTATTTGTTCCACAAGTAGTAACCAAAAGTATATTTAAGACTGCCAAATCCTCTTTTAGGTCAATACCAAATTCAGTGAAAGCCAATGAAAAACTGTAAATTCACAGTTAAGTTGGTCTATATTTCCTATAATCAGGACCAACTCTCCACTTCATCTGCTCTCTACTCTCCTAAATTGGTACCTAATCTAGAAAGCATAAGTGCCATTTAATCTCCACATGTTTTTCTTGAAAGCTGCCTAGGGAGGAATTCAAACCAAGGATTGACTCGGTTTCCTTAATGAAGATGATTCGTCTGAGTCCTTTGCAACACCCACAGGAAACTTTCGACCACCTTTTTTTCACATGTTCAACTTTAAGACCAATTTGGATGTCATTGCACATAGGCATCAACCTGGAGGACACAACAAACCTATAATTACACAAAATCTTCTCAAATTGGTGGTCAACCAAATTGAATCATTCACCAAAATTTGGTAAGCAACAGTTATATGCTTGCAAAAATTCCTCATTGTGCTTAGACTCATATGGAATCAAATAAATAGGATCATGCATAACGATGATTGTCTATAGCCAATACAGTTTTGGAGTTAATAAAGTCGTATCTCTTCTCTAAAATAGTAGGCACCATTGACCAATTAAAGCAATATTGCAACACACAAATTAATACCTCACATACTTTCTCCATATATGATGTTGGCTTTTATGATGATCCACACTTAGAAGTAGCAGCAACATCTTATGTTATTGTGGATTCTAATAACTTTGTAACTGTTGCAGTAGCTAAAGTTCACATAAACTCTGAACAAACAAAAGCTAAATGGAGAGGTATCCTTGAAGTATTGATGTAGGCTAAAAATCAATGACTCAACATTATTTTGCTCTATTCTGATGCCTCAGTAGTAGTCAAATCAATCCCTCATCCTTAGGCAAGACTATTCTGGCAATATAAACATATTCTAGAGTATATACTTAGTTGAGTATTTTTTTTGGATGCAAATATTATGTGTGTCAATAGAGAAAATAACCAACTATCACATGCTCTAGCTTATGTAGCTTGTCAAAGGGCTGAAAGAGCCCTATATACTGAATATGAGTCTTCATGTACATCACTTTCATAAGCTAATAGAATGATCTTTTTTGCCTTAAAAATTCAAGAGATTTAAAAAGTATATCTTATAAATTATACAATATCTGTATTCCAAGAGTTGTTTTTGTATAAAAATCAGTATTTTGATGATTTCAAAAACATGAATTGTTTTTGGAACAAAACTAACTTGTTTTTGCTTTTCCAAACAAAGACAAGGTTCAAAAACAATGTTCTATTGCCAATGTTCCAAAACAAGGTTCAAAACCAATATTTTGATGTTTGGTTTTTTGCCAATGTGTCAATTTCAAAAACAAGTGAAAGCAAAAACATTCACGTTGTAGAACACCAAAATGGTTTCACCCTAAGAGCCAGTTTTCGATCACCATAGTGCCTTTCTTTGTTTCCACTGTAGTGGATTCAACTGCTTCCTCCCCAACATCTAGCAAAGCTTTCTTGGCATTGAATGGGATTAGGATAATAGTCCCAGGATGGGGCACTACTAGCAAAATTATTTAGTTACTCTTCTTCATGGCCACTAAGGGGTGGGGGTAGTTGATGCCATGATCAACATCTGTTGCTAGATGGATATTTGGTAAATTGTGGTCATATGAGCTAACCTGGTAAATTTCAATAATATGGGGTCCTTGGAAAATGGYCATTAAGGAATGGGTAAACACATAATAATAGACACTATTTTACCATTTGTTATTAGTTAATTCATACAAAACAGATGTTCCAATTGTGGATGATATGTTCTCTTAGATAAACTTAACCAACACCTCCAATTCCATCTTAGTAAATCTTTACAAAGGTGGTTGTTAAGGCACGTATGACCATTACGTGAATGAAGTTGGGCATTTTAGCCCATCAAGCCAATATTGAATCGTAGTCTGATGTGGAATTAACAATTACTCCATTGTCGAAAATATTGCAAGTGAGTAATAACTCCATCGTCCAAAAATATTTAACCAACACCATAATAGTCCTTATGACAATTTTTTGGTATTTATAGTAATTACTATACATATGAATTTAGCAAAATAAATTCAACAAATCATCCTTAGTAGATATGATATGCCTATCCAGAAAACACCAAACATGATCTTTGTTCACCATTAAGAAAGATCAAAATAAATGCTACATCTGAAAATATGATGTTGCTTTTGCATCCACCTCCATCGGGAAGAACCAAGTTTTGTAGGTAGATTGAAGCTCCCTTTCCAAATCACTTGATACATTCCAAAGAGCACCACCACCTGTGACCAATAAAAATTGATTAGAATCAATATATGAGCAACTGAAAGTAATTCCCAATCTTTCTTTACAACTAATATAGAGAAATGAATTAGTACATAATTTAGCAAGGCACAAAATAAAGTACAACAAGCATGTATATGAATTGCATTGAATGATATCTATTAGCATACCAAATTAACTTTCATAACCTAATACTCAGTTATTACAAATTCATACTCAACCATCACATATCTATATCTATAATATGCCTATGCAAATCCCACCTAAGATGCTTACAAACTCATACTCATACTTAACCATCACCTTCTACACCATGTTACCCTTATTTTAAAAAAATCCTTGAGATGATACTAGGTAGTTTGTAGATGGGTTGTATCTAAAACTAGTCCATAAGATGAAATGTTAGTTGTTTGGTATTGAAACAAACTTAGCAGATCAACAACTTGGGCTAGTGTGAATAAAGACATGAATGTAGAATATGTAGGTGAAAGATCCAATTCGGGTCCCCATCAACCTCAACCAATAAGTTCTTCTTGTTAAATTATCTCACCTACCAAAGGTAGGAGGTACAACTATTATTGGAAAAGTTTCTAGTTATAATAAGACTGATATGAGATGCCAAAAAATGCCGAATTGCACGAAAAGCCTTTGCCCGACCCAACTCAGTTTGTAGCAAATGTGAAATATTCATTACCAGCACTATGGGAAATATTCTAGACTAAGTAAACCCCATTTCAATTCTGTTGTCATGCTTCAGGTTCTAATGTTTACAGATGGGTCTCACGTGCCAACAACTAAGGTTGGAGGGATTGGTTTTATGATAATGTATGAAGACTTGGCTTCTGTCTATACAAACGGAAGAAGAATCTGTTGCAACTCAATCTAAATGAAGTGCCATAATTGATGGTTTAATGAAAACCAAGAGATTGAAAGTAAAACATATGATGGTTTTTTGCAACTCTACTAGTATTACATATGCAATTGTCGAAGACATGGAGGTGGGTTGGTCTATGAAGAATTTTGAAGATTCCACTCTGAACCTAATTAAATATTTTGAGTATGTACATAATATATCTAGATTGTCAAACTCATATGCCCATCTACTAGCTTATAATGCTTATAAGTTTAAGAATGAAGGTTCTTATGTAGGTAGTTCTGATGTCTCATATAGTATTCCGACTCATTTAATATAAAGTTCATTATCTATTCAGACTCATCTAATATAAAGTTCATTATTTAAACACTATGAATAAGAAATGGTCTCAATCTTTCTAACTCATACCTCAATAGCACCACATGCCTTGATAGCAATATTGATAAGATGTAACCAAGATGAGCATTGGCTTAGTTTTTTGGCATAGTATGAAATTTCATCTCTATTGCCATTGAGACCTTACACGAAGCAAGTTTTGCACCCCCTCTATTCAAGAATTGATTGGTGTCGATAGAAAAGCAAATGAAAAAAGTTCCAAACCATACTGTTGTAACTTATACACCACAAGTAATACATCACCGATAATTAATACACTATTCCGTTGTAACACACACAGCTATATAGATGGGGTGGATGACTTGAATGAGTTAGTGATGGTTTACTGTAGATGGGATTGCAATATTTGTGCCCCAATCTTCCATCGTAAAATTTATGTATCATTGAAGGCAAAATCCCATGGGGCACTTCATGCACTTCATTACAATCCATGCACTTCATTATTTTACAATACTTAAGATATGTATCAGTATAATAAAGATTGATGGTAAACAACGTGATAATCATACCCATTGGCATGTTGGGATGGAGCATCCTTGCATACTTTAAATCCCCATTTGCTTGTAAACCCCACTCCCAAGAGTTTACTCCTATAGTAGTTGGACTAAGACAAATATTGATTACAAGTCAATGATGATCATGGATTAATATAAAAACACTTGCACATGAAAATATTGCAGTGCATAAACGCATACCACTGTTTTGGCAAGTTGCTTATATATAACAGACTGGTTTGAACTATACATTTCAATGCAATCGCTATCCCCATTTTTTACCAAAATATGTCAATGCCCATTATTTTGCAAGGGTATAAATACTTTGCTATACTATTGCCTTAGAAGAGGGCCAATATCTCTATTGCAGCATCATCACCCGTTTTAATCATTTCCTGGTATATGTATTTGAAAAGGGAAAAATAGATTATTCAATATATGAGTACATAATAAATGAAATAAAAAGGGTTAAAACCCAATACCTGCGCAAATGTGCTAATATAGAAAAACCTCTCACATTCAGAGTTGCCCAATTTATGCCGCTGCCTTTCAATCAAAAGACATCCATACGCATTTATGGCCTACAAAAAAAATAAATGTAGCCTAATAGTTATATACAAATTATAACAAATATATAATTATTATAGGTGGAAAAAATTGCTGCAAGATTTACATACATCATCCCATATCAGGCCACCATCAAATAGTGAGTATAAGTGTACCCCAACCAAGCTGTTGGTTCCATCGGTCCAAATAATTTCATTGCATATGTGGAAACTATATTAATAACTCGATAAATCAGGGGTGTTCTATTTACCAATGTCTAATGCATGTGTAATCAACCTAGTAATCGGAGCTGATAGAAACCGTATAATAGTTTATTGTTGGCTCTTAGGTAACTGGCGTTTGAAGTTGCAAGATCTCCATAGTCTCTTTCCATCGATGACTTGAAATATAAAATGTTGCTAGGTTGTCAAACTTGTTTTGCCAACCCATCGTATTTAATAGATACGATATGAAAATATACCTCCTTATTTGATGGTGATGTTGTACTATCTGCATCAATTATATGCATTTTCTCAATCATTTTTGCTCATTCGTTAACAAACGGTGAACACAAAATAGGAGCTTTCTTTCTTTCTCGCATGGAGTGAATCTTCCTACCACCTTCTTCAGGTTGATCTTCTTCATCACCTTGTTTTTCTTTCCATACTTGTGATGGTAAAAAGGACCGAAGATAAATGTTCTCCTTGGTTAATTGTGCAACATTTGACTTAAAACTTCTAATTTCCAAAACCAATTCCTGATTTGAGGAGGCTCCTTCCTCCTCATCTTCTCCATCATCCAACATAACCACTTCTTCACTGGAGGTAGGAACTAAAATTTGAAGAACCTTAAAAAAATGAAGCACAAAATGTTTTAGAACAATAATCTATGTTAGAAGATTAACAGTATAGATAAAATCCCATTATACCTCATCATCCGCAAGCATGGCAATAACATCACTATATGTTCTCTTTCGACGATAAATGGTGCTAGACCATTTTGCAATTCTTGGAAATGCATCCATCATGGAAAGAATCCATACAGTGGAATGTTTAAACAACCAAATTTGCAGGTGACAAGATAAGAAGAACTCACTCAATGTTAGCATACAAGATTTATTAAATGGAATTAATTTTTATACAAAATGTAAACTTACGATGAATACAGTAGCACAACCACGTAGCCACCCAGATTTGGGTGGTGCCTCCTTCATCATTGACATAGAGAGTTCATTCAAACTATTTAGTAGTTCCCTATGAACAGCACCAACCCAATCATAATCTCTTAATTCTTCAAGCTTATCAACGTACTCAAACCATTTATAGTCAATGTTATAGCAGGTCTTTGTAAAAAGGAATTGACCCAATATATAGAAGATAAACAACTTTGGGACATATTTCCTTTCTGTCTTCTTGTTTCCTAACAACTCCCTAATTTTTTCTTCTAAATCACCCCATTGTATCACATTTTTTCCGAAGATTTTCGTTTGTAGATGTAATGTATGTGGGTCATGTACAAATCTACAAATTTGCCTCTCGTAGGCAAACCTAAAATCAAAGCTACATTAGAGGCCGTGAGTGTGACAAGCTTTCTCCCTAACCTAAACAAAGCTGACTGCATGTCCCAACATTTCACAAGTGCACATAGAAGTGATTTTTCAGACATTACATCTGGGGAGTCAAGAAAATGTGCAAATGGTGTTTGTCCTATGACATCTTCAACACCCTTATGGCTAGACAAGTTAAGTGATGAAATAAATTTCACCAAATGGGTGATACTATTTGTAGTGTATACTTGCATCTTGCGTTGTAAATATCTGCAGAAAATAATCAAGGTCATTTGAAACAAGTATATATACATAAAGAAATAATGAAGAATTCATAGTGCTAACTATATCAGTTTGAGATAAAACAATTGTATAAAGTTTTCCCTTTTATCTGATTAAAACTCAAACAAATTGGCACACCATTCAACAAGAGAAAAAAAAGAAATAATAATTACTATGCAACCAAACAACCTCATGTCAATTTCGGTGATACACACCTTCTTAAGCACATCGGTGATGGAGGAAAGCAATTTAATTCATTAAAAACATACTTAGATATGATGAAACATGATAAGTAAAACACAATTACATTATTGGTAAGATAGGCAATAGGAAGGGTTTAAAATAGATATTGGTCACCCAAAGGAAGGAATTGAATTAAGTGACATAACTCAAATATTGATGCTGGGACATTAATTCCACTTGCAGATGGTTATATCCACATCAATAAACTTAATTAATGCCTTACACTCATATTTGTAAATATTTATTAGTTTGGCATTTAAGGAAATTGTGATAACATGATGGAAGTGTAATTGACACCAATATGTGTAGTAGTCTACATTTAATTCATTACCTAACAATATTAAATCAAACTGCAAAAGGTAGGGGGGAGGAGATGTACATCTCAATAAAAGATTTGTCAACATGAAAAACCATATAAAGATTTGATCAAACTGCAAAAGGAATCAAAATATTTCAATGAATTAAATTGCTTTTAAATCAGATAGGGGAAGGTAGGGGGAAGAGATGGGACCAACAACTCTGGTGAGCTTGTTGTTTTAAAGTTCAGAGTGAATACCCATGAGGGATTACAAAGGTTGAAAGGGGGGTGGGGGGAGGAGGTGACGGTGGGGAAGGACATGTCTCTAAAGACATGCAAAAGCCATAGAAAAAAAAACAATATCATTTGACAATAAAAGAATATCTTGGTTTGTTTTTTAGACTGTGATAGAGGTTGTTTGGAGAAAAGATTATAAGATTTTGCCATTCGGTTCTAAGGGTATTAGTATGAGATCTGTGAGATCAAAGTCAGGCTTTTGGAATTATTTCCTCTTTGGGTGATGGCTTATCACCCTCCAAATGTATTTTTTTTCCTAATGAACTTTATCTTAATTCTTCAACAAAAAACATCTTAATGGCCCCTTGGCAGATATGGTGCCAAATGTGCAAACTTGGTAACTATCAACTAACTTGATAAAAATTTAGTAAGATGGAGTTAAAATGACAATTTTTAATATAAAGACCTCCAAAAGCCATTGCAAACAAGCAATATCACTTGACAATAAAGTAATACCTTGGTTTGTTATATTGGATTGTGATAGAGATTGTTTGGAGAAAATATTATAAGATTTTTCCATTCGGATGGGTATTAGTATGGGATTTGCGAGATCAAAGTTGGGCTTTTGGAATTATTTTTTCTTTGGGTGAGGTGTTATCACCATCCTAATGTATTCTTTTTCCTAATGAATTTTATCTTAATATTCAACAAAAAATATCTTAATGGCCCATTGGCAGATATGGGGCCAAATGTGTCAACCTGGTAACCAGCAACTAACTTGGTAAAAATTTACCAAGATAGAGTTAAAATGACAATTTTTAATATAAAGACCTCCAAAAGCCATTTTATACAAGCAATACTAGTTCACAATGATGGAACATCTTGGTTTGTTTTATTAGATTGTGATAGAGGTTTTCTCGAGAAAAGATGATAAGAGTTTGCCATTCGGTTCTAGGGGTATTAATATGAGACCAGTGGGATCATTACTAGGCTCTTGGGTTTATTTCCGCTTGGGTAATGCCTTATCACCTTCCTAATGAATTTTATCTTATTTTTCAAAAAAAAAAATCTTAATGACCCCTTGGCAGTTATGGGGCCAAATTTGCCATTTGGTACTATGAAAAAGGTTGGTAAAAATTTACCAGGATGGAATGAAAATGACATTTTCAAATATAAAGGCATACAAAAGCCATAGGAAAGAAGCAATATCATATGGCAATAAAGGAATATCTTGGTTTGTTTTTTGGACTGTGATAGAGGTTGTTTGGAGAAAAGATTATAAGATTTTATCATTCGGTTATACGAGTATTAGAATGGGATCTGTGAGATCAAAGTTGGGCTTTTGGAATTCTTTATGGATTATCACCATCCTAATGTATTCTCTTTCCTAATGAATTTTATCTTATTCTTCAACAAAAAAACAAATCTTAATGGCCCCTTAGCAAATAAGGTGCCAAATGTGCCAACCTGGTAACTTGGTAAAAATTTACCAAGATGGAGTTAAAATGATAATTTTTAATATAAAGACATCCGAAAGCCATTGCAAACAACCAATATCATTTGACAATAAAATAATACATTGGTTTGTATTATTGGACTGTGATAGAGGTTGTTTGGAGAAAAGATTATCARATTTTGCCATTCGATTCTAGGGGTATTAGTATGGGACCAGTGGGATGATTGTGGGGCTCTTGGGTTTATTTCCTCTTTGGGTGATGCTTTATCACCTTCCTAAGGTATTCTTTTTTCAAATGAATTTTATCTTATTTTTCAAAAAAAAAAATCTTAATGGCCCAATGGCAGAAACAGGGCCAAATGTGCCAACCTGGTAAGCATCATCTAACTTGGTAAAACTTTATTAGGATAGAATTAAAATGACAATTTGAAATATAAAGGCATGCAAAACCCATAGAAAAGAAGCAATATCATGTGACAATAAAGGAATATTTTGGTTTGTTTTTTGGATTGTGATAGAAGTTGTTTAGAGAAAATATGATAAGATTTTGCCATTCGATTCTACAGGTATTAGTATGGAATCTGTGAGATCAATGTTGGGCTTTTAGAATTATTTCCTCTTTGGGTGATGCCTTATCACCTTTCTAATGAATTTTATCTTTTTTCTCAAAAAAAAAAGAATATCTTATTGGTCCCTTGGCAGATTTGGGCCAAATGTGCCAACATGGTAAGCATCAACTAACTTGGTAAAAACTTACGAGGGTGGAATTAAAATGACAATTTTAAATATAAAGGAATGCAAAAGCCATTGCAAACAAGCAATATCATTTGATAATAAAGGAATATCTTGGTTTGTTTTACTGGATTATGATAGAGGTTGTTTGGAGAAAAGATTTTAAGATTTTGCCATTCGGTTCTAGGAGTATTAATATGGGACCAGTGGGATCATTACTAGGCTCTTGGGTTTATTTCCGCTTGGGTGATGCCTTATCACATTGCTGATGCGTTCTTTTTCCTAATGAATTTTATCTTATTTTTCAAAAAAAAAAAAAAAATCTTAATGGCCTCTTGGCAGATATGGGGCCAACCTATTAACCATGAACTAACTTGATAAAAAGTAACCAAGATGGACTTAAAATGACAATTTTTAATATAACGACCTCCAAAAGCCATTACAGACAAGCAAAATCATTTGACAATAAATAACAAAGTATTTTGGATTGTTTTTTTGGACATTGATATTAGACAGTTTTGTATGCCCTTAGCTTCAATCAGAATGATGTACTTTATGAGTTTATTGTAAATGAATAAAAGTGCATATTTGATTCATGTTC
>NW_010729436.1:51719-63825 GCF_000365185.1 Nelumbo nucifera | reverse complement strand
GTATCAGGTATAATCCTCTCCCCCTCCTTTTGGTTCAGATCTGGTTCAGTTTATGGTTCAAGATTGATCCTTGAAAATATGATTTTCTAAATAGGGAATACGATTCCCAGTTGAAGGGAGAGATAAAATTTTTGAAATTCGCCCCTTATTCCGCAATCTTTTGGGCGTCCATAGGATGGATCTCTCATCCCTTCATCCTGAGTGCAAAATAATTCTGAGTTTCGAGATGGGCGATTTTAATGTGTAGGTTACCTGGCCTGTCAAGGTGCCGAGTTGGCAGTGAGTAAGGATAACCGGGGTGAAATAGACACCGTAGGGTTTATACTCGAGCTGTCTTTACCTTAGGTTTTTGAAGTAGCTTGCTTATGCCAACAAAGTAACCAGGTCTTATGCAGTGCCTAGGTCCTTGTCAGTTCGGCATTTTTGGCCCTTAGGCTTCGGGAGGGACCCGTAGTTCGCTATTGAACTTCGCCCATGCCGAAGTGGCAACTAGGTCTTGTGGCCCTTAGGCTTTGGGAGGGACCCTTAGTCCGCTTCTGAATTTCACCCACGCCGAAGTGGCAACTGGGTCTTTCAACAGTATTGGCCCTTAGGCTTTGGGAGGGACCCTTAGTCTGCTCCTGAGTTTCGCCCATGCCGAAGTGGCAATTGGGTCTTTCAGCAGTATTGGCCCTTAGGCTTTGGGAGGGGCCCGTAGTCTGCTCCTGAGTTTCGCCCACGCCGAAGTGGCAATTGGGTCTTTCAGCTGTATTGGCCCTTAGGCTTTGAGAGGGACCCATAGTTCGCTCTTGAACTTTGTTGCTCCTTAGAGACCTGTAAGGAACTAAATATCAAAGGACCCGGGTGGCCAACCCGGTGAGGTCACTCCGATGGCTAAGTTAGTACTCTCATAGTAGATTGCGAGCTAGAAATCACAATCTGAGAGTTAGAGCTTTCTTACTTGTTTCTGGGGCTGGTGCTTTTTCAGTTCGTAATCAAAGGTAGTATCGCCTAAGATTGCTGATGTTCCACGCCCGAGATACTCGCTCTCCTCCTAGGGTTTCGAACTCGTACGTACCTTCCTCGAATATTCACTTCACTYGGTAGGGGCCCTCCCAGTTTGGTCCGAGCTTACCTACACCAGGCTCAGGTACCATAACTCTCCGGAGGAATAGGTCTCCTACACGGAAGTGTCGCTTCCCGATGGGCATTATAATACCGGGCTACTCTTTGCTGGTAGGCTTCGGTTCAGATGTACGTGAGGTCCCATACCTCTTCTACTAGGTTGAGGTTGGTGCGGAGCTCATCACCATTTCCTTCATCATTGTTGGCTTCCAGGCAAAATGTAGGTACCTCAATTTCGGCTGGGATTACCGCTTCCGTGTCGTAGGTGAGGTTGAAGGGGGTTTCTCCTATGGCGGTCTTGATGGTAGTTCGGTAAGCCCATAGTACGCTGGGCAGCTCTTCCACCCAAAGCCCCTTAGCTTGGGATAAGCGGACTTTTAGTCCGCGGAGTATGGCTCTGTTTGTGACTTCTGTCTGCCCGTTCGCTTGGGGGTGTGCTACCGAAGTGTAGTTCTGCTGTATCCCCATCTCAGCACACCAGTTCTGGAACTTGATGTCTTCAAACTGCTTACCATTGTTAGAAATGAGTACTCGAGGCAGTCCGAAGCGACACACTATGTTTTTCCAATAGTAGTTCTGCACGGTTCGAGCTGTGATTGTTGCTAGGGGTTCTGCTTCTACCCACTTTGTAAAGTAATCTACTGCTACTACTAAGAATTTCCTCTGTCCTGTCATTGGTGGAAATGGTCCAAGGAGGTCGATCTCCCACTGTGCGAAGGGCCATGGACTGGTGAGATACTTCAGATCGGTAGTAGGTTGGTGATGGATGTTGGCGTACCTTTGACATTTGTCGCATTTCTTGACGAGCTCGAGTAAATTCGCCTTCATCGTGGGCTAGTAGTATCCTTGCCGTAGTGCTTTCTGGGTGAGAGCCCTGCCCCCCAAGTGTCCGCCGCATCGGCCTTCATGGGTGTCATGGAGGACGAGCTCAACCTCTAAAGGTTGAAAACAACACAGGTAGGGGAGCATGTAGGATCTTTGGTAGAATCGCCCGTCTATATTGACATATTTGGTTTCTTGTCGTTCTACCCTTCTGGCTGCGTTGCTATATGTGGGTCAAGTTCCGTGAAGTAGGTAGCTCGCGAGTGGGTCAATCTAGCTCGGCTTGTTTGTGTAACAGTAGCGACCACTTCTGCCCCCCCGAGAATGCTGGGCCGAGGCAGGTTCTCTATGTGCACGGTCCTCATGGTGTTGCCTCAGCATTCTCAGACCTGGGAATCTACTTGATGAAGTATGACTGGAAGCTTTGTAGAACTTCCCTGACCTTGGCCAATTAAGCGGCTATGGTGGGGCTGTGGGCTTCATAATCTCCAGTGACCTGGTTGACCACGAGCTGGGAATCAATGCACATGACGATGTGCTTTGCTTGTACCTCTTTCGCCAATGTGAGCCCAGCTAGTAGTGCTTCATACTCTGCTTCATTATTGGATGCCGCGAACTTGAGCTGAAGTGCGTACTCCAGTTTCACCCTGCTTGGTCTGTGTAGAACAGTGCCTGCTCCGCTTCCTTGTTGATTGGACGAGCTGTCTACATGGAGGATCTAGGGCTCCTCATCCCAAGTTGGTCTTTCTTCAACCGGGACCGGTGCCGTACTGGTTGAAGCCACCTCTTTGTGTTCGAGCACCGTCAGTTCAGGGGCTGTGGTGGTGAAGGTACATTCTGCTACAAAGTCGGCTAAGGCTTAGGCTTTAATCGCCGTCCGAGGATCGTATTGGAGGTCGTATTCGCTGAGTTCGATGGCCCACTTCGCCAGTCTGCCAGATACCTCGGGATTGAGTAAGACTTGCCTCAAAGGTTTGTTTGTGAGGACTACGATAGTGTGGGCTTGGAAATACGGGCAAAGCTTCCGAGCTGCCGTGACCAGTGTGTATGCCAGCTTCTCGATCTCTGGGTACCTGGTTTCTGCATCCTGCAAAACTTTACTCACATAGTAGATAGGTCGTTGGACCTGATCTACTTCTTTTATCAGTACCGAGCTGACCACCTCATCACTCGCGGAGAGGTACAACATTAAAACATCGCCCTCCTCGGGTCGGGTCAGAACCGGGATACTAACTAGGTACTTCTTTAGCTTGTCAAACGCGAGCTGACACTCTTTAGTCCATTTGAAGTCTTTACTTTTCTTGATTGCCTTAAAAAAGGGTAGGCAGTGATCTGCCGACTTGGACATGAAGCGGCTTAAGGCGGCCATGTGGCCATTCAGCCTTTGAACCTCTTTCAACTTGCAAGGTGGCTTCATTTCTAGGATAGCCTTGATTTTTTTTGGGGTTTGCTTTGATGCCCCACTGGTTAACTATGTAACCCAGGAATTTACCCGAGGTGACACCAAAGACACACTTACTAGGGTTTAACTTCATACTATACTTGCACAAAATTTCAAAAACACATTGCAAGTCACTTATTAAACAGTCTAAGAATTGGGTTTTAACGACTATGTTGTCTACATATCATTCAACCTTATCGCTGATCAACGGCTCAAAAAGTTTATTCACAAGTCTTTGAAAGGTTGCCCCAGGATTTTTTAGTTTGAAGGGCATAACCTTGTAACAGTACAGTCCTAGCTCGGTTATGAATGTTGTTTTTTCTTCGTCGGGGTCCATCTTGATCTGGTTATAGCCCGAGTATGCATCCAGAAAACTCAACAACTCGTGCCCTGAGGTCGCGTCCACTAGACGGTCGATCTTAGGGAGAGGGAAACAATCCTTTGGGGAAGCTCGATTCAGGTCGGTGTAATTGACGCACCTGTGCCATTTACCGTTGGCCTTTTTTACCAGAACGGGGTTAGCCACCCAGCTCGGGTAGTGGACCTCCCTGATGAAATCGGCTGCGAGGAGTTTCCAGACCTCCTCATTGACTATCTTCCAGTGCTCTGGGGCTAGGTTGCATTTTTTTTCTATCTAATTGCCCTGACTAAAGGATCACTGTTCAACCTGTGAGTTATAACCTTAGCATCTATACCGGGCATTTCTGCCGCGGACCAGGCAAACACATCTAAATTCTTGAGTAGAAAACTTACCAGCCGAGAGCGGAGAGGCTCTTCGGTCGTTGCTCCGACCTAGAGAGTTCTAGCTGGATCTTCCACTGTGGTTGGGATGTGGATCATCCCTTTGGTTGGCATGGCTCGCTCCTTGAAGTACTCCACAGGTCGCTCTAACTCAAGGTCATCTGCCAGCTTGGCCTTCCCTTTGAGAGCGGAAACGTAGCACTTCTGAGACTTGAGCTGGTCGCCTCGAGCTTCTCCTACCCCAAAGTTCGTGGGGAACTTCATGGCCAGGTAGTAAGTAGATACCACCGCGAAGCGTGTGAGTGACGGGCCGTCCCACAATGGCATTGTACGGGGAATGCATGCTCAAACCTTACGATGTTGGGCCACGTACCGACCTCCACTGGTAAAGAGATTCGCCCGAGAGGCCTGACTTCTTCTTCGCTGAAGCCCACTAAGGGAGTATTTGGGGGTTGGAGGTCACTTTTCCAGAGCTGTAGCTTGTCGAAGGTGCCTTTGAATAGGATATCGGCCGAACTCCCTGAATCTACCAGGATGCGCTTGACTTCAAAGTCGTTGATCTTCATTCTTATGACCTGCGCGTTGTCGTGGGGGTACTGAATCCCGCGTGCGTTGTCCTAGGTGAAGAATATAGGGTCTTCAGGCCGTGACCGCTTTGGAGGGTTTTGCTCTTCGCGTTCTAACTCGCAGATTGAAGTCTTTCCTGCTACTGTGGAACAACCCGCGACAACCGACCCGCCGGTGATCGTATTGATTATCCCGCGAGCTGGTCTTTCTTCAGGCAGTTGTCTCTATTCACTCGGCCTGTTGCTGGACTCAGGAGCATCTTTCTTTTGCTCCCCTCGCTGATCTGTCTAGCCTTTATTATTTTTCTATACAAAGTTTCTCAGGTACCCACGACGGATGAGCTCTTCAATCTCGTCGTGGAGGATTTTACAGTTTTCGGTGCTCTGACCGTGGTCTCTGTTCTAATGACAATATACATTTTTATTTCTATGGGTCGGATCGCTTCTCAACCAGGGGGGGAGCACTTCACAAAGGAAGCGTCCTTGATAGCCATGAGAATTTCCCCTCGCTTCGCGTTGAGGGGTGTGAAGCTCGTTCTTTCAATCGGGGGAGCTCGGGGATGAAAATCTGACATGTTTCCTCCCCTGGTGGGGAACTTGCTTTTCTTTCTCTTTCCGCCACCGTTGTTCGAGCTGTGGTCCTCCCTCTTTCTTTTATCTACTGGGGCTTTAGTTCACTGGTTCATCTCTTCCTCGGTTTCGATGAACTGATCGGCGAGCTTCAAAAATTCTGTGATGTCTTTGGGTTTGTTCGCCACCACATGCCACTTGAATTCTCGGTGAATGATCCCCTTTATTGCTGCCGCGAGTCTCACGGCCAGGTCTAAGTCTGGGATTAGTAGGCAAGTGTCGTTGAAGCATTTGATGTAGCTTCAGATCGACTCTCCTTACCTCTGAACTATACTGAGAAGGCTTTCTTGCGACCTTGGGCACTTCTTACTAGTGATGAAGTGCGAGGTGAACAACTATACGAGTTGCACCCAACTTTTAACTGTACCGGGCGCGATGTTTCTATAYCAAGTGCGGGCTACCCCTTTGAAATTTGTGGAGAAGACAATGCACATGCACACTTTGTTAGCCCCAATGAGATGCATCAAGGACTAAAAGGAATCTATGTGGTCGTTTGGGTCGAAATACCTATCATACTTGTCCGGGGGGACCTTGAAATTCATTGGCATCGGGGAGGCCAAGAGCTCGGGGGATAGTGGAGAGGGTACAGAGAGGAGGGGAGCGGTTTTTGTGACTCCGGAGCTTTCCTCCACTTTACCTTTAGGCTGCTCAGGTTGGCTAGATCGCGCGAGCTGGCCGGGATTTACCGCCTGGGGTGCTCTAGCATGTCTCCTTGGTCGCTGCTCGATTGGTTCCGCAGCGGTGCTGCTGACCTCTGCGCTGTCAGATGACGCTTTGGTAAAAAATGATTCGGATTACCGGCTATTATGGACTGAAATGTCTCGCCTGGAGTCCTCAGCTTTGACCTCGAACCAGTTTCCCGCGAGAGTGCCTTTAGGTCATGAAGGTCGAGGTGAACTGATTTTGGTGGGCCGAATATCTCTCGACCTGCTTACTTGTTGAGAAATGGGAGGGACTTGTCTTTCTCTCCTGCCACGAGATGAGACCTGGGAGGTCTCTCCCCGGCCAGGATGACTGCTTTGGTGGCGAAGCTTGCTCGGGGTGATTGGACACTGAGGCGGGGTAGGTTACTGGTTCTGCTGCAGCGGTGGGAACTTTTCCTAGTACATGTGGTGCAGAACTTGTTGTTGGTACTGTTGGAACTGCTGGACCTGCTGCATTTGGGCTTGAATAGCCCGTATGCAGTATACCAGGCCGCTTAGTTTGTTTTGTCCTACTCCTGGAGGGACTATGGATGGTTCAACGGAGGTTGCCCCCACTACAGGGGGAAATGGGGCTTTCACAGGCTCAATTGGGTACTGAGGTTGCCGCCATACCCACGGGGAGCGGTATGGTGAACTGGCCTACACAGACAGTTGGGTACTGAGGTTGCCCCCCGGAGACGTTTGCTCCTCTGTGCTGTCCGGTGTTACTGGAAGAAGCCATAGGTTTGATTTTTGAGTTTGGGGTTTTTGAATGGAGATAAAAAGGCTTTTAGTAACAAGCTTCCCAAAGACGGCGCCAATTGATGTGGCGTAATCCGGCTGCTCCCTGCTAGATATGATCTGGTTGCCAGCAATGATGAGAACTGGGTTCTTGAAAGAAATGAGTCAGAGATCCCGGGGTGGCTCACCCGGCGAGGATACTCCGGTGGCTAAGTTAGAGCACAGTGATAGTGGAGAGCTTGAAGATGATAATAGTGAGAGAGCTAGAGAGTGAAGATTACACGCACAACAATAATAATAGAACGTACCTCGCCCTTGGGGGGGGCAGAGTCTTTATATACTGGGGTCCATGTGGGTTGGTGGAACAATTATCGGATCCCAGCTGTGACGGGACTTGCTTGCATGTTAAGTGGGTGAAATGCCGTCAAACGGTAATTCTGGCCCTACCCGTCAGAACTGGGGAGTTGGTGAACCAATGTGACCGTTACGAGGTACGACCCTGTGGGATACAGAGTAATGGGGTGTGCTCCTCGAGGTTTCCATTCGGAGGTCCGAACAGTAGGCAAGTCGCCTGTAGGATATCAAGCTGTTCGATGGCGAGTTGACTGGTAGCGAGCTCCTCGATCTTGTGCTCCTTAGGTTTGCTCTGACACGAATGCCGAAGTGCCCTTGGACCGAGGTGATCCATCGGTCCGGGTATGATCTTTAACGAACTTGGTTTCATTTTGTCGTGATTTGATGCCGAGACGATCTTAGCTTGAAGTGACTTTAGTTCGGGGTACCTGCCTACCCGAGCTCGCTTTGTAGCGAGCTATCGCTCGAGTTGAGTCATGTCCACATGCCGATCTGACCATGTCGAGTTATCGCTTATGCGGGGTCACGTCCACGTGTCCCCCTTTCATGAGGTCAGGCCAAATTCTCCTTCATTAATTCCCATTTAAGTTCTTTCAACATCACTTTTAATTACTATTTTAATTTTAGCCAGAATTCTCACCTTAGGTAAGCAAATTCAGGTTTCTTTGATTTGAGGACATTCAACTTACAAATTAGTGTTTCTCATTAACTCAATTTGGCTCTTTATAAGAGGAATTTGAATAGCATGCTGAGAAGGCAAACACCCTCCTAGAGTCTACAACAAAACAATCTGTGATTATTAATGTTTGTTATGAGTGATTGTCACTAAACTATCATCTTAATTTTGGAGAGACATTTTCATAACCAAAGTAGATTGACCTTCCATAGAAGAAATCTTACAAACACACACTTGCTTGATCTTCTTTTCCATGTGTAAACTAATGTACACTCATTCTCCAATGCACATTCAACAAGAATGAATCAACATTAAACACAACTTAACAAATTTTTTTATATAAAAACGACAACCTATTTACTATGATAGAAATGCGAAGAGAACCAAAAATCAAATTAATTTGAAAGGACTTTTTGATTGACTATAACAAATTAAACTATCATACAAAGAAATTGTCAAATACCTGCTAGTGGCACAAGTGTTCAAAATGATAACTTCCTCCGATTAGGGAAGGCCTCAATGTATTGGCCAAAACTTTAGTCTGATGGATATGGCAAAGAAAATGATGGAGTAGTGACAAATACTGTGCAAGAAACAAAAACGATTAAGATGGTCCTTCACCTGGTATATATTGAGACAGGAATAGAAGTGAAAAAAACAACAATGCTACCTAGAAAATTCAACTTATGTTACAACAATAAATGGCCTTCAGCTGACAAGTTCCAATGCCTCTAGATTCGACCTTGACCACAAATTTGCAGGAGAGGGACAATGAGATAGAGGGAGAGCAGGAGAGAGATAGAGGGGGAGGAAGACTGGGAGAGAGGGAGAGTGGGGGCAAGACAGAGGGAGAATGAGAGAGAGTTATAGAGTGAGAGCGAGGAGGGAGAACAAGAGAGAGGGAGAGCGAGACAGAGGGAGAATGGGAGAAAGTGATAGCGAGAGGGAGGGAGGGCAGGAGTGAGGGAGAGAGGGAACGGGAGAAAGCGAGAGCGAGAGAGACTGATAGAGGGAGAGAGTGAGGGTGCAACAAAGGGAGAGAAAGACTGAGGGGGGCGAGGGAGGAGAAAATGAGAGTGTGAAAAAGGGATAGCGAGAACTGGAGAAAGTGAGAGCAAGAGAGACTGAGAACTGGAGACAGGGGGGAGTGAGGGAGGAGAACTTGCAGTTGCAATGAAGTAGCCGAAGAGAAGAGAGCTGAGATTGTGAGAACATCGAAAGATAGTGAGAGAGGAGGGAGAGCAGCTGAAGTTCATTCGTCGAGGGAAAAGTTGAAGGAAGAAACATGATGAGAGTTGAGTGTAAGAGAACGAAAGAGAGAGAATAGGGAGGGCGGGAGAGAACAATGACCGTGGCCCTAACAGGGTCATTTTAGTCTTTGCAATTTAAGGGTAAATTTCAAAATAAAATTTAAATAAATGTTATTGTGACGTATAATCCAAGTTGGATTGCCACCTCATAGGAAAAGCATAGGTAAAAGTGTGACGCTTACATGGTGTGGGAATCGGTCTTATAATTTCAAAAGTTGAATTCGAGAGTCATTGTAAATTTTGTAAGGGCTGGCCTGGTGTTCAAATTTCTGCAATGGGCCTGCCCGTACTTTTCCCTAAAATTAACAACTTATTGGAAAAGTTATTTGTCAAACATCCTCATTCAAATAATTACTTAAAATAAGTATAAGTGGTTTGGAAAAGGGATCCCAAATATTAATAATAAGTACTATTCAAATAGTTACTTATTTATAAATAAGTATTTACGATTTGGAGAAATGATTTTCTAAGCATCTTCACCCAAATACGTACTTAAAATAAGTATAAGTGATTTGGGAAAGGGATCACCAAATATATGTGATTCAATACCATGATATTTATGATTGTAAGTATATGTAGTTCAATATCATAGAATTTACAATAAGAGCCACATGAAGAAATACCATTTGTGATAAATACAATAGTTAAGTAGAGAAAAATGCTTGCGAGAAGCTGAGAATTTAACAACAATGAATATTCGATCAATATTCAACCATAACAAGAATCATTAACGACCTATGCTCATCATTGCAAGCCGTGGATGATGTTTCTGTTAGACAATGTATGCCCTTACCTCCAATTAGATTGATGCACATAAAACATTATTAGTGAATGAATAAAGTACATTATTGTTTCATGTTCTAATCTGTATGTTTTCTGTGAATTATTCCTTAAACTAGACACTTATGAGACTTGTGTAAGTTTAGAATATTTCTGGCCGTTGGATAGACTTAAGGAGTTTATCCTGACAAGCCTAACACTAGTGTACTGTTGAGCTAGTGGAGCAGCTTATCTCAGTTGCTAGGGTTAGACCCCAAGCACAACCAGTGGGTGTTTAGAAGAAACATTGAACCCAAACCGATTTCAAGTTATGCCCTAGACCTTGGAGATAGATGAGCAAAATAGAAAAGTTGCATTTAACCATAAACTTGATTGCACTAGGGATTGGACTGACCTGCCTTTGATGTATCAACTAGTAATATCCATTAAGGGGGTCAATTACCTAGGCATGTTAAGGCAATTTGCGAAATTACTCGAGTGAGTGATCATAGTAATAGGATCGACCCTTTGTCAAACAAAGTGAATATCTGGCTTTACACTCTCTCTGATGGAAACTTAAATTGCTGGTAGTGGATTTCAATTGTATTTGAAATCTGACATGCAAAATTTATTTGTATGTTATATTACTATTTTATGAAAAACGTTTGCAAAAAGGTTTTGATCCCGGGATCCATCTGAGCATAGTGTGACATTGTATTTTGCAGTCAAGGAAGAGGTTCTTCCCTATGGGCAATGTATTGAAGATTATGGGCTAAGAGGTTCGGTGTAAAAGACCATTATAGGGTTGATTATCTAATGGGCTTTATCTTGTTAGATAGCATATGCCTCTAGCTCCAATCAAACTGACGTACATAAACATTTATTTGTAAATGAATAAAATGCATTAATTGTTTCATGTTGATATTGGTATGTGATGATGCGCGGTCTGGCAGCTCCCCTGCTGGCTGATGACTTAGAAGCTGATTTGGATGGTTTCCTTGTCTTGGAGCTAGAGATGTCCGAGCTATATAACGGAGAGCTGTGTAATTTTCTAAGAGACCTGTAGGGAAACAATATTAGACGAGTTGGAGTGGGCTGAGCTATTTTGTTCTGCAAGAGAGACATAGTTAGAGTGCCTGGGTGTCTTTACCTAGGGAGGGCACTCCGATGCTTAAGTCTGAGAGTGTTTTGAAAGTATTTTAGAAAGTGAGAGAGCTTGAGAGCTTGTAATCGCGCATACCTTTTCTCAAGAAATAAGTGCCTTTTAAAGGCCTCAATGCTCAAGGTCCCCTTGGAAACGGGCCTGAGCTCTTTGAGGAGTCGTTTCCTTCTTTCCCGGCGTGTTAATGTGTCATTTGCGAGATCCTCATGGGGGTTACGATCTGTCTAACTAAAGTCGAGGCGTGCGACACGGTGAGTCATTCTAATGATCATTAGTGAGCTCTTCCTTGCAGGTTGCCTTAGGCCTCTTAGCTCGGCTGGCTCCTAGAACAGGTTGTCGTAATCTTACAGGGTCTACCAGCTCGGCCTTGCCGAGGTGGAGGTCGGCCTAAGTGAGGTGCTTCAAGCTAACTTATCAAGCTGGTCTGCTAACTCAGCGTCGAGGTGTCATCCGGAAGCCATGTATCATTGTATGATTGGGAGGACCAAATTACCCCTCATCAATTGCTCCCCACTCTCGAGCCAATGTTAGCTCGGCGGAGAGAGTAATTCTTAGTAAGGGTAATTGGTCTGGCTGGTTCATAGGTCACTTGCTTTATTAGCTTGGTCTGAGGCTGGGTGGGCCGTAGTTTCTTTTTCAAACATAAAATATAGGGAAAGAAGGGAACGTGCGCTGGCTGGTGTAGGATGTTGGCGTGTCGCTGGCATTTATCACATCTAGGACCAGCTCGATTGCATTTGCTTTCATGGTGGGCCAGTGGTACCTTTGTCGTAAGGCTTTCTGAGCTAGAGCCCGGCCTTCCAAGTGTCCTCCACAAAGCCCTTCATGGATCTCGTATAACACCCGATTTGCCTTAGTTCAGCGGAGGCATCATAGATATGGTAGAGTGAAGGATCCTTTGTAGAGTTTCTCGCTTACTATCACGTAGTGAGCTACTTGCCGTTCGGATAGATCTGGGGAGATTTATCCTGCCAAGGCTGACACTGATGTACCACCAAGTTGGTTGGGGTGGCTTGTCTCAGCTGCCAGGGTGAGACCTGAGGTACATGCAGTGTGAGTTTTCTTGAAACCCTGAACTGGACCAAAATTCCAGTATTGCCTTGGACCTTGGAGATAG
>NW_010729435.1:175007-222065 GCF_000365185.1 Nelumbo nucifera | reverse complement strand
CTAAAAGCCTAAGGGCTAAAATACTACAAGACCCAGTCACCTCTTTGGCATGGACAAAACCAAGGAGAGTGGACCTTAAGTCGCTCCTAGAGCCTTAGGGCTAAAAACACTGAATTGACGAAGACCTTGGTAGGTCAGGCCCGAAAAGGACAAATCGGCATTCAAGCAAGTAGCCCGTGTGCGGAGTGCATTGTGTGGAGTTACCCCTACTAATAACCCTAGTAGACAGCCCAGGGTGACAAACACTTGGAAAAATTCCATTTTGGTTACCCTTACTCGTTACCAAGCTCGGTAACTCGACAGTTCGGGGTAACCCACACATTTTGGAGTAACAAACAATTTGTACTCCGGTTATCCTTACTCATTGTCCAACTTCGTAGCTCGACAATTTGGGTAACCTATACATTTGCTGCCTAGATTGGTAGTTATCTGTACTTAGAATATCTTTTACACAAAGGACTACTCAAAAGATTGGTATTTCATTCAAAAGAAAAGTGCAAGTACATCGTTTTTGTTCTGACCCAAGCTCAATGGCTTCGGGGTGTACATCCACGATTCAAAAAAAATAAGGGAAGGGAAAAAAGAAGAAGAAGCTATCACGTAGGAGGACTGCCAACCATATTCGAGGGGTCCACCACTTCGACCTCGTCATCACTCTCCTCCCTTGACGAGTCAGGCTCCTCGTCTGCTACCTTGGCCACTCCGAGGGCTAAGCCCGACATCGTAATGGCACCGAGGTCGAGATCAGGGAACATTCGTCGGACCAGGTACCTGCACAACTTGAACCCAGAGCGATATGAGCTCGAGCCATATTCAACCTGCAAAGCGCGAAACTCTAGGGACTCCTTGAAGTGCTCAATGGCTTGGTTCCTTTCCTCTATCTACGCCTCCTGGATGGCGGTCTGGAGGACTTGGGTATGCTCCTGGACCATGGCCTCGAGGTTTTCAACCTCTCACTGAAGTAGTGCCTTCTCTTCAGTTAGTGCGGAGATCTGCCCATCCTGGACCGGGATCTCTAACTCATTTCTTGTAGGTACGTCAGTCCACGTGGTTGGTGACAGTCAGATCGTCTCTATAGCAGGGAGCAGTTGGATGACGCCACATCACCAACTTTTGACAACCAAACGGTTATCAGAAGAATAAAAAGCATACTTTTCGTCTTTGTTTGTTTCTTGCATTTTCTTTGCAAATTCTTGATAAAGGATGTATTATTATCTGTTTGCTCTTCTTCAATTAAATCAATATTTATTCAACACCCACTTATAGTTTAAGATTCAATGTTCACCCGGTCAAATTTTTTTTTTTTTTTTGGTGAATCAGTCGAAGTTCACAATATTGACAAAAAGGAAGCAGCCATGAAAATGAAAATTAAGCATGAAAAGGAACCTGCTGTGCTCGGTCTAACTATTTTTGTTCCCATCTTTAGTAAATAATTGGCTTTCCAACATTATTTTTGGAGAATAATTGCGGTCTGCCTTCTTTCTGGTATCGTTCGATCTATTTAATAAGAAGAGAATGAAAAGGAGCTAGCCTTGTATGGCCATGTCATGTCTGTAGACCATAGTCAGAACTCAGAACTGTTAGTAAAAATGGAGAATATTCTTCACCGTTTTCGATTGCTTCTTCTCCTTCTGTGTTGCTGCATGAACAGCATTGCTGCTCTTGACGCCAACACTGATAGAGAAGCTCTGCTATCCTTCAAATCCATGGTTTCTGACCCTCGAATTTCTCTTATTGGGTGGAATCAGAGTGTCCCTCTGTGTGCCTGGTTTGGTGTCTCTTGCACCACCACCCAAAAGCGAGTCCGCTCACTACTCCTTGTCCGACTCGGGCTTTCCGGTACCATCCCCCACCAGCTTGCCAACCTCACCTCTCTTGAAATTCTTGACCTTTCCAGCAATGATTTCCATGGCCCAATTCCTCAAGAGTTCAGTAGTCTCGCTCGCCTTCAACATCTCCATCTCTTTAACAACTCCCTTGCCGGTAGCATTCCCGTTGCTCTCTCTCGCTGCTCCAACCTTGTAAGCTTAACTCTTCCATGGAATCAACTTACCGGTAGCATCCCCAGCGAATTTGGTCGTCTCTCTATGCTCAAAATTCTCCAACTCTCGAAGAACAACCTAACAGGTACCATCCCTCCTACACTTGGAAATCTCTCTTCTCTTACCGTGCTCGGCCTTTCACAAAACGAATTAGTGGGTAGAATTCCCAATGAGTTGGGTCATCTCAAAAACCTAGTCACTCTTCAGATCTCTGTGAATCAACTCACTGGTGAGATCCCTCATTCGATTTTTAACATCTCCTCTCTGGAGTATATCTCTGTAACACAGAATAGCCTCGTTGGGAAGCTAATGGTCGACATGGGTGTTGGCCTTCCGAATCTAAGGCAACTCTACATGGGGATGAACAAGCTTGAAGGACCAATACCCAGTTCATTATCCAATGCTTCACAAATTCGAGTCCTCGATCTTTCTTCAAATCTATTTCAAGGATCATTTCCTTTACTTGGCGGGCTGAAAAATCTAGTCTCCTTGAACCTAGGCTATAACAACCTTACTTCTACCACGGAGCTCAACATTCAAATTTTTGAATCTCTAGCAAATTGTATCCAATTGGAGGAGTTCATAGTACCTTCTAATCAACTGGCTGGAGAACTACCCAGTTCTACAGCAAATCTATCCTCTCATCTCCAAGAGTTCTGCGTGGACAGAAATTTTCTGTCAGGCGGATTCCCACAAGGGATAGAGAAGTTTCGCAACCTCACGGTCTTATCACTCTACAAGAATTCTTTTAAAGGCGCCTTACCGTCCTCCATAGGACAGCTTCACAACCTACAAAGGTTTTCTCTTTACCAGAACATGTTCTCCGGAGTGATTCCGGATAGCTTCCGCAATCTTACTCAACTATATCAGCTGTTTATGGCAAATAACCAGTTCTCTGGTACAATTCCCAAAAGTATAGGGGATTGCCAGAGTCTACAAGAATTGGGTCTAGACCGTAACAAACTTAGTGGAAGCATACCCAAGGAGATTTTCAGGCCCTCAAACTTAAGGATCCTGAGCTTGGCTCGAAATGCTCTAACTGGTTCTCTGCCAACTGAAGTAGATGGGCTTCATCAGCTTATGTTCTTGGACATCTCTGACAATCAGCTATCAGGTGCTATTCCAGCAACCATTGATCAGTGTTCCAATTTGCAAAATGTTAGCATGGCTAGAAACAAATTCAATGGCTCAATCCCAAGATCAATTGGCAAATTGGCGGGGCTAGAGAGCTTGGACCTTTCATCTAATAATCTTTCAGGTCCATTCCCAGATGAGTTGGGGAATCTTAGGGTGTTGCAGAAATTGAATCTATCTTTTAATGATTTGGAAGGACAAGTACCAAGAAACGATTTCTTCAAAAACCTTAGTCGGGTTTTTCTGCAAGGAAATAGTAAGCTCTGTATTGTTGAGGATGAGATTGCAGGAAAATTGGGAATCCATACTTGCACTAGTACTACAAGAAGAAGGGAAAAGGGATCTGTTGCACCCAAGATCATCATTCCAATTGTTAGCATCGTTACGCTTGGCATTCTGTTCTACTCAGTAAAGGTATTGATAGACCAGAAGAAGAGAGGTAAGGAGAGTAACTCACTTCTCTCCTTCAAAGGGCAGCGGCCTAAGATATCCTACTCACAGATATTGGCTGCTACAAATGATTTCGCTGAGGAGAATCTGATAGGGAAAGGTGGATATGGTTCTGTTTATAAAGGAATCATCAATGGAGGTATAGAAACAGGTGAAGATGGAAGCCCTACCCTAATCGCAGTAAAAGTTCTCGACCTGAAACAGAGCAAAGCAGCTCAGAGCTTCACAACAGAATGTGAAGCGTTAAGGAATGTTCGGCACCGGAACCTTGTGAAGGTCATCACCTCATGCTCAAGCATTGATCATAGAGGAGACGAATTCAAAGCCTTAGTTATGGAGTTTATGTCCAACGGAAGCCTTGACAAGTGGCTGCATCCAGAGGACACCGAGTCTGGTTTGAGTCTGAACTTGACCCAGAGGCTAAACATTGCCATTGATGTAGCTTCTGCCATGGATTATCTACATAATGACTGTGACCCACCTGTTGTTCATTGTGATCTGAAACCTAGCAACATACTTTTAGACGACAACATGCGCGCTCACGTAGGGGATTTCGGACTGGCAAGGCTTCTCTCAAAGTGTCCAACTCAAGTGCAGAGCAACACTATAGGAGTTAAGGGTTCTATTGGTTACATCGCTCCAGGTATCAAACGCAAGAACTCCGATTAGAAATAATAAAACATTCTCAAATTATTTTCTTCTATTTCATTGTTCATAGAATTCTCATTATGGATATTTAAGATTTCAATTAATCCTCTTTTTGGTGTCTTAGAATACGGTATGGGAGGCAAAGCTTCAAAAAGTGGGGACGTCTACAGTTATGGGGTCCTACTGTTGGAGATGTTCACAGGAAAGAAACCCACTGATGAGATGTTTAAAGATGGTAGATGTCTGAGCCAATTCGCATCAGCAGTGTATGGAAATGGAATTTCAGAAATTGTTGATTCAAGGCTCTTTGAAGATGATAATGATTCAGAGCATAACGGCAGCACCAGCAATCCTAGCTTTGATAACATCACTACCATTAGAAGTAGCAGCAGCTCTACCAATAATTCTCGTAGAAGGGAAGAATGTCTGGAAGCAGTTGTCAAGGTTGGTTTGTCATGTACAGCAGTTTTGGCTAAGGATCGTTTAACCATGAGAGAAACTCTAACAAAGCTGCTTCAAAACAAACAGACTTTGTTAGAGTCATGAAATTGACAACTTTCCTCTGTTTTATGGATTTGCATATTTGTATACCAGTTAAACCAGACTTTCTACTTTGAACGAGAGGAACGAATTATCTACCATTTCTACAACCTTTGAATTTTATAATGGGAAGATCGAGCAAGAGGCGCATTAATATACAAAATGTATATCTGTTGAGAAAATGGAAAGAAAACACAAAACAGAGCACACAAAACGAATACAAAGTTAACATGGTTCAGTCATGGAACGGATTGCAATTGGAATTCATTCAAGCCTCAAGGCACCAACACAATAATATCAGATAAAATGAATTCAAACCTCAAAACAAGAAAGTTTTATATTATTGAAGCAAATTGGTCTTTTCATACATTAAAGAGGAGTTAATTATAATTAATACGAGAAATGATCTGATAATTACAATTGTTTTTTCTATTTAAAATTTTAAATTAGAATGGTAAAAAATTGGATCATGCATTTAGTAAGGGAATTGTATCCCTACAATCTACATCCTACTTCGCTTTGATAAAGCTGACGTATCCCTGCATTCTAATCGTCATACCCCAATTAACACAAAGTAGGGAAACAAATCCATGAGACGACCCATGAAATCAATGGTCCAAGAAGGTCAACTTTTAGAAGATAATTGTTGGATATATTCAGTTTGTTCAAAGCTTTTTCCAGTATCATGTCTTTCCGCCGGTATAATTTTTTATTTTGTTTGTAATGGTTAGTGTTAGATAAATTCAGATACGACTGCTTCAAAAAATGAATTAGTTGAAGCCTATAAGCTGAATACCACCGTTGGTTCTTCCCTTCTCTAGAAAAAGGTGATGACGACGGAGACCACCCTGTATTGCTTTCATTTCATAAAATGCCAATCCTGGGTTCCATGCTGAAGAAATGCTTTTATTTTTGGGTAAAAGATTTAAACTTATCCTAAACTTTTAAAACTAAATTAAATATACCTTGTGGACGACCCAAATGAAACATACCTTCCGTTATAAAATATAAAAATGTTAAAAACCCGTTAACATAAAACATYACTTGAGCTGTTTAATTTCTTTAAGAGTTCTGTTTTGCCCTTCTTTTCTCAGCTAATATAGATCTAAGTTTTGCTAACTAAACTATAGTTTTAAGGAAAATGGATGATCCACACCTATTGGACAAAATGTCTGAGTGGGACCAATCTAGAATACCTCTCCCCCACCACACACACCCAATCTCCCTACCTTGCATAGTTAGCCTAACGCTAGGAGATCACTATTCTGGTCATTGGTTTTTGGGTTAATGATTCAATAATATGGTTCGAACGGATGGTTCGTTCTGACAAAAAAAGTTMAAAAAAAATTAAAAATAAAAAATGGCCATAAATCATTGAACAGGTTGATGGATAGACTGGGYTTAGGGTAAAATGGAACTGATTGCCAAACAGTTTCCGGGCCAAATGGTCCAACCATCTTGATCAGAGGCATTTAAGGCATCACATATATGTAGGTAATCCCACTCTTCAAGATAAAGTGTATTGTTTAACGAGTCAGACTTAATTTGGTCTTCAAAAAAACATCTAGATGTTTGAGGAAGACTTACCACAATGCATGGTAGGCCTCCTAAATCAAAACCCAATCCGTCTCTAAYGCTACGATTGTGAATCTGCCATCTACAAGACTGCCCAATACACGATGGGGATGTGCTATGGGATGTTGTGGGGCGAAGTCTTGTTGGGGACTGATTTGATCTTCTACGATAGAAAATAAGAGGGAATAGAAAGTTGAGGGGAATTCTTAGGAATTGTTGTGAATTTTCTTAAAAATCTTCCCTCAACTTTTTGATTCTCTTGCTTTCTGTCAAATCAAATATAGCCTAAAAAAAAAACATACTAACCTATGCATTTTCATTTGGCCAATGGGGAGTGACTTGTGACCCTCTCCCCTAAGGCTCGGTTTGGAAGGAATACAAAATGCAAATTCATAGAGTACAAAACCTTGCATTTTATATTATTTTGTATGTATTTATATTGTATAATTATATTTATACTCTTTTCAAATATATAAAGTGTAAAACCTTCTATTTTATTTTATTTTATATATATTTACACTATATATATATATATATATATATTTATACTCCTTTCAAACTAAACCTAAAGCCCAAAACCCCTGACTTTGCTGAAGTGAGATTCATCCCCGGCTCTCAACTTTAGCAGACTATCAAGCTAGCTGGTGCCTAGCACGTCTACCACCGTTGGACGTGTAATATAAAAATGGAAAATTATGGTTCATGCTTAAATTTTCAATGGTTTCAATCTATTTTTTCGATAAAATTTTAAGCCTTATTATTGATTATTACCTTTTAATCCCCAGAATTGGCATCTCTTTTAATACTTATATTAACATGCCGTACGTGTACGTGTACGTGTACGTGTATAAAATTATAACCTACCTTAATTGAACTTTGTTAATTGTGTGTGTATCTTGCAATGGATAAAGAAAGGTAATAAATTAGTGGTCTTCAATGGATCAGGTTGATTTTAACTTTTAATGGACAAAGGCTGCATTGTGCGCCGAAACAAGTAAATCAAGGTCATGACCCCACCATCAATGCTCCTTGGGTCGCTGCCCAAGGTCACGATTTTCTTCTTCTATTTTAGCCTGAGCAATGAGCATAGTAAAAGTGAAGTCAAAGCTTGTGTTTTACCTAACGTCATTAACCAGGTCCAGCAACAACAACGAAATCAAAGCCTCGATGAAGTGACGTCGTTAAAGGACATCAGTCATCAGCTATACCTCATACCTCATCGGCTGCCGCTTATCTCGATTCTCGAACCACCCATTACATATTTACATATTTACATTACATACCAATGGTCGATGGGACCGAAGAAAAGTCTAAATAAAAAACTGTACGACGCGATTCGATTTACGAAGACAACCATCACACGCAAGTATTAAAGTATTTTAGTTGGACAATTTCAACAATTCTCTCGGTTATCTTTTTTCCCTTATTCTTTTCTATTCGCTCACGTGACAATCCTCCGCAAACCATTTGAAAACCGGCACGACCGGTGCATCTGCCTTGCACATGTACGAGTGATTGCGATTTGACGGATTGAGCCCGGCACAAATGGTGCATGTGCGTTAATTATATCAATTTTGATAGAATCAACTTCATATTCTCTAGGATAGATTGCCCGTTAGATACAACCTTGATGTTCAAGCTGTAAAGTCTAAATAAAAAACTGTACGATGTGATTTACGAAAACTATCATCACATATCATAGAGATTGAGATTAGCACAAGTGGTGTATGTGCGTTGACTACATCAATTTTAATAGAACTTATTCAAATGACAACTTCCTACTCTCTATGATAGACTGCCTATTAGATACAACCTTGGGGTTCGAGCTGTTGAGCTTTATAGATGCTTACTCCGGTTATAATCAAATTCAGATGGTTCGAAGGGTCCAACCGACTAGGTCAGCAATGGGTTAAAAATATTGATATCAGTTTGGGTCGATTTGATTTTGGTTAGTTTAGCCAAAACAAAACTTACCTAACACAGTACGGTTGGGAAATTGCTAAACCAAACCTGAATGGAAATCTGAATGGAAATACTAGAAAGTTACCTAGCACGGTGGGGTTCGGGTCACTGGTCGACACACAAGAGATTTCATTGTCCTTATTAGTGACTGTGGTTTGATTGATATGGGATTTCATGGACTAGCTTACACCTGGACCAATAAGCGTTCAGCTCACATATTAATTCAGGAGCACTTGTTCAGTGCAATTGCACCAAACTTGTGAAAATGGGTTCAATCTCGACGTTGTTAAGGGCAAGGGGAAGAAGAGAGATTGGGGGAGAGAGAGAGAGAGAGGAGAGAAAAGGGGAATGTGAAGTTGTGGAAGATGAACAGTAATTTTTTAGTCAGAATAGTTATTACAAGATTAGTATGTGGATTAAAAAATATTAGAGACCGCAAGGCTAACGGAAGGGGGTCTTTGTCTCGTGGTCATAATACAAGGAGGTCTTTATCACAAAACAAAGTACAGGGGGTCTTTATCACAGACCCCATAATACAGGGGGTTCTTTGCAATTTACCCTAAATTTTATTAACAATACAAATAAGTCGTATAAGGGATTGGGGGATGTAAAAGCCTTACTTTTCTAGAAAATCTATTTAGACCGAGGTCATCCAAACTATAAAACATATACAAACAAAAAGGATAAAGATGATCTCAAAAATAAATAAACATTTAAGTAACTCATAATAAAAAGGGAATCCCAGAGCCATCATTCTTCAAAAGCCTTTGGGCTTTAGTGGGTAATTGATGAAATGAGTTATAAAATTTTATGTTGATTGTTCCCTACTTTTTGAAAGCCCATCAGCCACTTGATTAGCCTCTTTCTCTCTCTTTCTCTATCTCTAATAGTCATCAAATACCTCGAAGAATGAAAGTTCCATGTACAACAAAAAGTGGCTATCAAATAACTCTATTAAGAGTTATTCATTATGTTCAATTCATGCCACAAGATTTGCAGGTATTCAGTCATCATCCTTGTTAAATTCTACAAACAAGATGATTTTTGTTTTTCTTATTAATCTCAAACTTTAGGCGAAATGACCACCTTAAAATTACTCATGTCCATAGCTTTTTTTTCATTTCCTTTCTCACTTTCCATCTTTCTTCCAATTGGTTCTTTACTTGGTTTGGTCTTCCATCTTTGATCCAACTGTTTCATGTTTAACTGATTTTGGTGAATCTGCTCTACTCAATTCATCTTTAATTGATTTTGATGAATCAGTTCTAGTCAGGACAAATCGTGAAAGAAAAGAAAAGAAAAAAAATAAAAATTAAAGCAAATAAACTTCAATTTCATTATTGTGAAAATGGCCTAGCCCTCGAGCTTCTAGCATATTACTCGGAATAGTCATACGTGACCTCACAAGACGTGCTCCAGCACTACGATGCATCTAAATCAGAAAAACAAAATAAAAGACCTAAAAAGTCAAGAACCAATTAGAAGGGATGGAAGGAAGAAAGGAAATATTGAAGCAGTCAATGGGATCTTTGATTCTCCCTCTAAGATGACTGGGTATTCCCTGAAGTTAATAGCGATGTGGATAGCTTTCCATACGGCCCAAGTTTCAGCGAGGTTGATGGATGAAAAACCGATACTGTGGGCATTGACATCAAGAATTGACCTGAGGTGATCTCATGCAATGCAAGCAATATTGGAGCAGCTGCCCTCTGTGTTATAGGATGCATCCAAGTTAACTTTAGGGCAGGCAGGTTTCCAAGATTTACGCACACTGTTATTCTCTTCCTCTTGAAAGATTTGTTTAATCTTCTCAAAGTAGTTCCAAATTCATGGAACCGGTAACTACCTAGTTAGGGTCATTCCAAGGTTTAGGGTTTTACCCTACCTGAGGGTACTAACCTAAAGAATTGGCCTTAAAGGGACCAAACTTTCCTTGAAAAGATTTTGGGATGAGTTAAACTGCCTACAGCTTATTCCTCGTTGTGAATGTGGTGCAGCAAGGATAATGTTAGATATTACTGCATCAAATAGGTTAATGCAGTTTCTGATGGGGTTTAACGATAGTTTTGACAATGCAAAAGGACAAGATTCTTCTCACGGAGCCATTACCATCTGTTAACAAAACATATTCTATGCTATAGAAGGTAGAGAAATAGAGAGCAGTTTTAATGACATTTACTGATAATAATGAGAGCACAACATTATTTGCAAAGCCTCAGGGAAATCTGAACTACAAGAAAGATGCACGAAAGCCAAGTTCTGGGAGAGGAAGTTAAAAGAAGTGTGATTTTAGCAAGAAAGAAAATGAAAGTCAGTTTTATGATCAATGCAACGGGAATTGACACACAAGGGAGACTTGCTTCAAAATACATGGCTATCCTAACTGGAATAAACCCTTGAAGGATCAGAGAGCAACTGAGAGAATTAATGCAGCTAATTCTACTGAGTCAACACTTGATTTGTTGACTGACAAGACTGAGAAAGTTACAGAACAACTATCCAGCTTCATTCAATAAAAAATTGCAAAGCTGCTCAAAGGAAAGATGATTGTCAACAGTAACCATGCTAGCCTTGCTATTTATGAAGATTATGCAGGTATAAATTTTTCTCTTACTTTTGCCTTGAACACACTTGATTTATATGGACATGGTGTTTGGATTAGACCCCCTGTCTATATAATTGATGTCAATTCACAAGCAGGTATGGGTGGACCTTCTGAAAATCTCTGTCTCTCTATATAATTGATGTCAATTCATGAGCAGGTACGGATGGACCTTCTGAATATTTATAACTTTATCGTGAGAATAAAAAATCTGCATTAGACCTATCCATACAGTTCTATATATATATAATCGTTCTCAAATCTAAATCATGAATTGTCATAAATGTCAACCGAGTGGTGGCTTATGTAAATTGAATTACGGCCCAAATCCATCTTTAAGAAAAAGTATAATGTTGCTACATAAAGAGTGAGGTACTATGCCATGTAAATTAAATTACCGTTCTTATAAGGGGCAAATCCAATGTTGGCCTAATCATTGGGCCAATTCTTGAGCCTGAGAGCCCAACCCTAATATAAAACCCAAAGCGTGGGCCTAAACCCAAAACCTAGTATATATTAATTCAATCTTTTAATTCCATACTTTBGAACTTTTTTTGGTATTTGATACCAACAACATTAATAGCCCCTCTTTTTTCCAAATTTTGAGTCAATGCTCGAACAAACCAGTTAACATATCAATGAACCACCCCTTGAGTTTCAAATTTTAGAGCATGATTGAACCAACTAGGGGCCTGATCACAATTCAGCCAATCAAATCAATCAAGAGTAGTTATGATAGTGTTCATGGAATTTGACCACAACATGGGGTCCTTTGGCAAGTTATTTTTGAAATATCTCCTTGAAGCTCTGGCAATCAAAAGATATAGTGAGCTTTTGCTTTAGAACTTGATAGTTTGAAAATTGTTTGGTTAAGTCGTATCTTTCCATGCGAAAACGAGCTGATAAAAACTAAACAACTCCATTTAAAGCTTCTCAAAAATCATTCAAAACAGGCTTCGTACATCTTTTTGGCATAATGTTTTTTGATGGTTAAATCTTCTCTCAACCAAATAGAAAAAGACAAATTTGTAGAATTCCAAACTTCTTAAAAACCGACAGTTCATATAAAAGGATATGCCAAACGGGGTCATAATATTGATGGCATTTGTGGTGAATGGAGTCTTCTTCATGTATATAGTGGTGTATGATGACCGTTGATATCATAATAGTGATAGTCAATTTAGATAATCAAATTTAAATAATCCACCAACGCTTATCGGTTTCTCTTTTGCCCATGCTTAGTATGGACCTATARACCTTTCCACTGTATCTTGTTAGACGTAGAATACACTTGTGAAACATGAATGAATGAAAAATAAGATGTATTTATATAATCRGTTGAGATCTAAATTATAACTACAGCCAACATGAGTAGATGGATGGCTGTACCGAAGATCCTACACTCTCCCCTACTTCCGCTGCTTGCAACCCTCAGAGGCAGAGCTCGTTCTTCGTGACACTCATGAAGGGCTATGCGGCGCATACTTAGGGGGCAGGGCTCTCGCTCAGAAAGCACTATGGCAGGGGTATTACTGGCCCACAATGAAGGCAGACGCACTCGAACTCATCAAGAAGTGCGATAAATGCCAGAGACATGCCAACATCCATCATCAACCTGCTACCAACCTGAAGTACCTCACTAGCCCATGGCCCTTTACACATTGGGGAATCGACATYCTTAGACCATTCCTGCCAGTGACAAGACAGAGGAAATTTCTGGTAGTMGCGGTGGATTGCTTCACAAAGTGGGTGGAGGCRGAACCCTTGGCAACAATCACAACCCRAAGTGTAAAAAACTTCTTTTGAAAAAGTATAGTATGTCGCTTCAACCTACCCAGAGTCCTCATCTCCGACAACGGTAAGCAGTTTGAAGATATCAAATTTCAAGACTGGTGTGCCAAGATAGAGATACAATAGAACTTCACTTCAGTAGCACACCCCCAAGCAAATGGGTAGGCGGAAGTCATGAATAGAGCTATACTTTGAGGACTAAAAGCTCTCTAAGCCCAAGCTAAGGGTCTATGCGTAGATGAGCTGCCCAACGTGCTACGGGCCTATAGAACTACTGTCAAGACCACCACAGGTGAAACCCCCTTTAACCTCACCTACGGCATGGAAGCAGTATTTCTAGACGAAATCGAAGTACATACATTACGCCTAGAGGTGTACGACGGAGAAGMAAATGATGACGAGCTCCGTACCAACCTCAACTTGGTAGAAGAAATATAGGACCTCGCATATATTCGGATTGCAGCTTACCAGCAAAGGGTAGCTCGGTACTATGACACCCGGGTAAAAAAGAAACACTTTCATGTTGGAGACCTGGTCCTTCAGAAAGTTCTGGTACCTGAGCCTGGTGTGGGTAGGCTCGGACCAAACTGGGAAGGTCCCTACCGAGTGAAGCGGGCACTCRGGAAGGTATGTACGAGCTCGAAAYGTTAGWRGGAAAACAGGTACCTCGGGCTTGGAACATCAATAATTTAAGACGATACTACCARTAATCGTCAAACTAGGGGAGCRGACWAAGAGTYACTCCCAGAAAACCAAGGAGAGTGRACCTTAAGTCGCTCCCAGAGCCTAAGGGCTAAAAACACTATAAGACCTAGTYKCCTCTTCRGCATGGGCAAAATCTAGGAGTGGACTTCGATTCGCTCCCAAAAGCCTAAGGGCTAAAATACTACAAAACCCAGTCGCCTCTTTGGCATGGGCAAAAYCAAGGAGAGTGGACCTTAAGGGGCTCCTAGACCCTAAGGCTAAAAACACTATAAGACCCAGTTGCCTCTTCGGCATGGGCAAAATCCAGGAGTGAAACTCGAGGCGCTTCTAAAAGCCTAAGGGCTAAAATACTACAAGACCCAGTCACCTCTTTGGCATGGACAAAACCAAGGAGAGTGGACCTTAAGTCGCTCCTAGAGCCTWAGGGCTAAAAACACTGAATTGACGAAGACCTTGGTAGGTCAGGCCCGAAAAGGACAAATTGGCATTCAAGCAAGTAGCCCATGCGCGGAGTGCATTGTGTGGAGTTACCCCTACTAATAACCCTAGTAGACAGCCCAAGGTGACAAACACTTGGAAAAATTCCATTTTGGTTACCCTTACTCGTTACCAAGCTCGGTAACTCGACAGTTCGGGGTAACCCACATAGTTTGGAGTAACAAACAATTTGTACTCCGATTATCCTTACTCATCGTCCAGCTTCATAGCTCGACAATTTGGGTAACTTATACATTTGCTGCCTAGATTGGTAGTTATCTGTACTAAGAATATCTTTTACACAAAGGACTACTCAAAAGATTGGTATTTCATTCATAAGAAAAGTGCAGGTACAACGTTTTTGTTCTGACCCAAGCTCAATGGCTTCGGGGTGTACATCCATGATTCAAAAAAAAAAAAGGGAAGGGAAAAAAGAAGAAGAAGCTATCACGTAGGAGGACTGCCAACCATATTCGAGGGGTCCACCACTTCGACCTCGTCAACACTCTCCTCCCTTGACGAGTCAGGCTCCTCGTCCGCTACCTTGGCCACTCCGAGGGCTAAGCCCGACATCGTAATGGCACCGAGGTCGAGATCAGGGAACATCCGTCGGACCAGGTACCTGCACAGCTTGAACCCAGAGCGATAGGAGCTCGAGCCATATTCAACCTGCAAAGCGTGAAACTCTAGGGACTCCTTGAAGTGCTCAATGGCTTGGTTCCTTTCCTCTATTCTCACCTCCTGGATGGCGGTCTGGAGGATTTGGGTATGCTCCTGGACCATGGCCTCGAGGTTTTCAACCTCTTACTGAAGTAGCGCCTTCTCTTCAGTTAGTGCGGAGATCTGCCCTTCCTGGACCGGGATCAGTTGCTTGTGGTCCTCAGCTCCCTTTTTGACTTGAAGTGCTTCGCCCCAAACTAGTTCCAGCTCGCGGTGATCTTCAGTTAGTGCGGAGATCTGCCCTTCGACCAGCATCAGTTGCTTGTGGTCCTCAGCTCCCTTTTTGACTTGAAGTGCTTCGCCCCAAACTAGTTCCAGCTCGCGGTGATCTTCAGTTAGTGCGGAGATCTGCCCTTCGACCAGCATCAGTTGCTTGTGGCCCTCAGCTCCCTTTTTGACTTGAAGTGCTTCGCCCCAAACTAGGTCCAGCTCACGGTGCAGCTTCTGCAACTCCACCTTGGTGTCCCGAGATTCCTTTGAACGGATCGTAGATTGGCAAGCCGACACGTGAATAGTAGAGTTGGCCTAGCAAAAGAAGACCAAGGTCAGTAAAAAAAAAAAAAATTGAAGGCAGGATACTTACCACCATACAGTGGCTAGCGGCTAGCCCCAAGAGCCGAGTTGAAGGCATGTCAGCCCATTTTGCGACCTCGTCATGGAAGACGATACCCCGGCTCTTGTGGACCGCAAGCGTGTGACCCATTATACTTTCTTGTGTGCTTGCGGGAGCGCTCTTCGATTTGGCGTCTGCCTTCTTAGGCACAGACGAGCCTCCCAGCTCCTTGGGTGGCTTAGTGGAGATCGACTCCACAGGTAGAACCTCGGTTGGGCCAAAGGGTGAAGACCCGGCTTCCTGGCGAGGTCTCTTTGCGGCCCTTCACTTCTTCTTCTGGGAACTCTTCAAGAGACTCTCTGCATCGACCTCTGTCACTGTGACTGCAAAAAATAAAACAGTTAGTCAAGAAGCTTAAAAGATATTTTAAATAAGTACCCAAAAAAGAAACCTACCGGGAGGGCTCAAACCAACTCGCACCAGCGCCTCCTCAGCCAAGAAGCTTTTCATCTCGAGGTTGATGTCCCTCCAAGAATTAATCACCGCCCTGGTCTCTGCATCTAAGCTCACCCCGAGGTCCTTGGTAGCCACCCTCCAGTGGCTTGGGAAAGACTACCCTTTTGGGTTACGGACGATGAGATACCGCCTTTTTCCATGTCGGAACCTTGTTCGGGCAGTCAGACAAGATTTTGAATCCGGGCCTGGGAGATATGTAATAGCTCTGTCTTACGTTCTTACACAGACAGGCTGAGTTTCGCTTGATCGCACAGATCGAGTTGATGATGTCAAGGGTTAAACATCAGTTATAGGCGTAGAACAAAGAAATAGTGCCAATTATGTTCCAAATAGAGTTCGGATGAATTTGTTAAATAGTGATGTTGTAAAACCTAACTATTTCTATCAGAAAAGGATGAAGAGGGAAGCGCAGCCCTGCTATGAGCTGCTCCTCAAAAATGGCAATCTCATGGTGATCGTGAGCCCAAGTAAATTGACCTAGAGGAAGACTAAAAACTAAGTTGTTGAGAAGGCGGTAACGGGACACTAAGTACATTAACCTGTCAGAAGTTAAGGTGGAAGGACTGAACTCATCAGGATCCTAACCTCGGGAAGAAGATGGGGCCCTCGATCTGGAGGATGGACCCGCTTCCTAAGCATTGATCTCCCCAAGCTGAGGTGGCTCGACTTCAAGGATAGAGGTTCCCTCTAAAGACCGAAGGGGGGAGGCACCCTACTGAGAGCATACCTCCCCAGCAGGGATAGCAGCACCCTCCACCTCGCTAGCACTATCTAAGAGCCTATCTACACTAGGACTCGACATGTTTGAAAAGCAGGAAACACTAAGGAACGAGGACTCACCGAAAAGAAATGACGAAGTGGAAAACTGAAAGAAGACCGAGCTAGAAGACTTCGACGCTACCTCAGGAGAGCCTAATCACAGAATCCACAATGAGAAGAATGAGCCTTGGGTCCCTCTATTTATAGCCACTGTACCGAAGAAGCAACAGTCGAGATCAAAGCAATCTGATGGCTCCTAAGAAAACCGGCTGCACGGCCCTTGAGATCACAGACAATTTAGTGTGTTTTTTGAAGTCCGCAGAATTTATAGATCGTATGATGTCCGCGCGTAAACCGACAGAGAACACTGGACTTCGAGCCAAATCCACTTGTCACATCGTGAACTCCCCGCACCAGGTCAAGACCCCTAGCTTGGAGAGTAGGGGCAATTGATGAAGGGGAATTTGGCACGACCCCATAGCAAGGAGACACTGTTATGGTCACACCATCTGGCAGCGCACTGCGGTGCAATCATAGGCAGCAACACGCTCAGCAGGCCGCACAGCAGTAGGCACCGCCCGGCACCGCATGACAGTTGCACCATGGCGCGCAGCACGCACCACCAGGTAACAGCGCGCACCACACGCACTGCACGGCAGCACACACCCGACACCGTACGGCAGCGGCACCATGAGGCGTGCGCATGCACTGTGTATGTGCCCGCGTGTAGGATCCCATCACGGGTCACTCCACGGTGAGAAAGCCCTGCTTCCCCTTGCGCCTCCCCTTGTGTGCAACCCTACTACGGAAACTGAATGGGTGATTTGTCCAAGAGACCACCCAAACTCTCCCTTGGGGTGATTTGTCCAAGAGACCACCCGAACTCTCCTCACTATTTTCTTGACTAGAAAACTAAATGCTTTATTTCAATTCGTGGCTCCTTAAATAGGAGATTACAGAAGGAAATTCCTAATTAAACTCAAACTCAAAATTACCTACTCCTAATGGTAACTCACTCTTACTTAAGATAAGATAAAGATAAGATTAGATAAAGGTTAAGATAAAGATAAGATAAGATAAAGGTTAAGATAAGGAAGGCTGGCGGCGAGTTCTCTTTGACGTGTCCAGATAAGGGTGGGCCCACCTCTATGAGCTATCATGTGGGACCCACTCTGCTGCTGCTGCCGGGTGCGTGCACGTGGCTCATGGTGCCGCTACCGCGCGGTGCGTGCGCGTAGTGCTGCTGTTGCACACTGCGTGCGCGCGCCTCATGGTGCCGCTGCCGTGCGGTGCCGGGCATGTACGCGGTGTGTGCGATTGTGCTCTGCACGCTGCTCCTTGGTGGTGCGCGCTACTGCCTCTACTGCTGCCGTGTGGTGTGGTGCGCGCTGATGGTGCCGCTGCCGGGCGTGTACGCGGTGCGTGCGGTCGTGCGGTGCGCGCTGCTGCCTGGCGGTGCACGCGGTGCGCGCTACTGCCTCTACCGTTGCCGTGTGGTGTGGTGTGCGCTGCCGTGCGGCGCGCTACTGCCTCTGCTGCTGCCGTGTGGTGTGGTCCATGCTGCCAGCCGGTGCGTGCTGCGTACTGCCAGGCGGTCCGTGCTACTGTGTGCGTTGCCGGGCGGTGCGAGCTGCGTGATGCCAGGCGGTGCGTGCGGCTGGGCAGCCTGCAGTGTGCTCGCTACAAAGCAACCTCGGGTACCCTGGTACCCCGAGTTAAAATTACTTCAACCTAAGATCAGCCCAGTACCAGCTCGTGACCAGGACAGCGGTACCAAGTCCGCTACAGGTCGAGCTCGGACAGATGAGCCACCTCGGAACAGGCCTACCTTGGTGCAAGATCACCTCGGTACTAAGGCACTTCGGCATTTGGAGCAGATCAGGTCCGTGGAACGCGAGCTCAGGCAGCTCGCCACTAGGTAGCTCGCCACCAAGCAACCCAGCACTTCACAGGCAGCCCGCTACCTAGTCTGATTGACCTCCACATGACAACCCTGAGGATCTCATCACCATACCCCACATCCTACGGAATCGTACTTTGTAATGGCTACATTAGCTCACCCACTCCCTGATTCAAGCAGAGGTGGGCAACCTTATCGGTTGGTGGCACTACTCCCGCCTAACACGAAAACGAATCCCGTCACAGCGAGGATACAGGAACCACTTCACCAAAACACAAGGACTCTAGTAGTTAAGATAGAAACTATTAACAAAAGTAATGATATGATTAAAAATAAATTTAAATGCTTGTAGCAAATAACATTTATTATTATTATTATTATTATTATTATTATTATTATTATTATTATTATTATTATTGTTGTTGTTGTTATTATTATTATTAAAATTTGTATTGCATTTTTATCATAAATAAAAATAACTTTTATTTTAAAATTTATTTTTATTTCATATGATGAATATATGCCATCAGAAATGTTCTCAAGTGTTTTCAACAAAATTCTGTACATTTTCATTTTTGGTGTTCTATCTTTTCTTAAATATTTATTATTCAATTATGATACCATGAGTTTCTTTGAAAAGTTGGATGATTAGTTTTAAATTAGGAAAAATTATAGTTAAAGTTGATTGTACATTTAAAATTAGGCTACAAGTTGGCCCATAAATCAACAAAACTTTAACAACCGACGCAACATTTCAAGTTATAAAAACCCTCGCCATGTCATCAAAGGCTTATATGGTTGTTGCCAATCTGGGACTTTCAATCCATATTGGACACAACAAAAAGCTTATACCAAAATTGCCCTTTAATGTTGGGCGATTGAAAAAAAAAAAGGTTTTTAGTTTCTCTCTCTTACTCTCACTCTCTTTCTCTCTCTCTCTCTCACTCACACACACACACACAATCTCCTTCATACTCGTTTTTATTTGTTCAACAATTGTGTGATTTGAAAATAAATAAATTCTCTTTATTAATTTCTTTCATTCTCTTTCTACCTATTATTCTCCCTCAATCTCTCTCATTTTCGTTCTCAGTCAATCTCTCATTCTCCCTTAATTTCTATCATTCTCTTTCAGTTTTTCTCCCACTCCCTCTCACATTCTTTTTTTTTATTATTTTCTTACACACTTATGTGGTATTAATTAGATTGCATAAAAAAACATGAGACGAACTTGGTATGGTTCAAAAATCATTACACCTAGTTGATAAAAATTTACAAGAAACTCTTGGCTATGTAATTTACACCAATTGGAGAATGATAGAGGTTGAGGGAGAGAGAAGGAGATATTAACCAAGGGGGAGAGTGAGGGAGAAGAATGAGAAATAAGAGAGAGATTTTGATTTAGCTACAGACTGAAACTGGAAGAGTGGGAGAAACAGAGGGAGCGGGAGATTGAGAGATGACTGTGAGAGTGAGAGAGGAGGGAGATCGAGAAGCAAAGGCAGTGAGAGAGAAACTGAAAACCTATTTTAGGTATAGGCTTTTTGTTGTATCCAACATGGAGTAAGAGTCTCATGTTGGCAACAACCACATAAGCCTCTGATGACATGGTGGGGATTTTTATAATTTGAAATATAGAGCTGGTTGTTAGAGTTTTATTGATTTTTGGATGAACCTGCAACCTATTTTTAAATATACAACCGACTTTGACTATATTTTTTCCTTTAAATTATATATTTCATTTACTTTATATAAAATATTTTTATTTATCACAGTTAATTTTTGTTTGTCTATGGTATCATTTGACTCAATACACTAACCCACCTTCTAAAAAAATATTTGATTTTTATGTTGACATTAAATTTTTGTATTGCATTTCCATCATTGAAAAATTATTTCTCATGTATAAAACTTATTTTTGTTCAACATAATGAATGCATGATATTAGATATGTACCCAATATTTTTTTTTTTATAAATATATAACACTAGTTATGTGCCCAAAATTTTCTTTATCTTTTTCTAGTATTTTTGTGATTCTTTATATTTTATATTATTAAAAATTTTATTAATTGATTATGACATGATTTCAATTATAGGTGGATTTTAAATTTGGCATTCCATTTTCACCATTAATAAAAATATTTCTTACATTTCTTAGTTATTTATTTTAATTTTTATTATTTAATTATGACATTATATATGAATTCATTTGACCCCAAATGGTTGAATTTTTTGCCCACCACCGGGAGGGAAGAAAATGGTTTTGTTTTCAAATTAATTTTCAAAATATTTATTTTTATACTATTAAAATTAATATTATGGATTTAATTACAAGAATTAATGGTGAAAAATATATCTTAAATATATGACTTAATGAGAGGGAATAGGAAAATATTTTTATTTCCAATTGGTATTAAATTTTACATTCCATTTCCATCATTAGTAAAAATATTTCTTATTTATCATAATTATTATTGTTTAATATGTATGTTAAAAATGTTTCCAATTTTTTAAATTTCTATTTTTTAATTTTATTATTTAATTGTGGCAACATGGGTTAACCCATTTGACCCAAAATGATTTAATTTCTTACCACCACATAGATGAAAACACTATTTTTGATAGGTAGATCTTAAAATTATGAGCTTTTATGTTATTGGAATTATTAATTTATTAAGTATGGATTCAATTAATAGAACTTAATGATGAGAAGAAACAAAACTGTCTTAAATATATGATTCAATGAATATGAATGCAAGTTAATAACTTAAATGTTGGACTTAATGAGAGAGAATTGAATGCATTAAATACCTTTAATAACCTCTTTTCAACTCATTTAATATTGAAAACCGATTACCTTATTTGTCCTCATTCTTTTATTAATAAATTTAAATATAGAGGGGTGAAATTTGTCTTTAAAAAAATCCAGAAATAGTCATGAAGCCAATCATGCTTTTTAAAGTAGTATAGATTTCCGTAGTTGGATGGGCATTTATTCTTTTATGATGGGTGGATTTTAGTGGGAGGATTCCGTGGTATGTGTGGGTGACTTTTTCAGTTGATGCTTGATGCATGGCTACTACAACATTAAGATTTATTTTTTAAAATACAAATTTGCCCCTGAGAGATTTTGAAATGAAGACTTAGTTTGGAAACAATACAAATACAAATATGTACAATACAAATACACATAAAATTGTTCAAAATACAAGATTTTGTACGGCAAATATTTGTATTTATACTCATTCTAAACTGAGCCAGAGGCACAAGTTTTGTGCAATAAAAATTCCAAAAAGCTAAATTTCATTCACACTTTTACAAGTAGTCAAAATTTCAATCACTTACTTTGAAGGAATTATATTGTCTATTTACTTTTCATCGGTATATTTTACATAAACATTTAGTTTCACGTACATTTCATAAGGTGTATTTATCGATAAAAAAACATTAAAAATGTTACCGTGATGTATTACTTCATCACTGATTAACTCATGTTACAGATGAGTTGGAGTAATTTCCATAGAAATGCATCACAGATTTTTGCTATAACCCAAATAAGAAAACATGGCATAACAAAGGCTTTTATGAAGATGTCACATATATATAGCAGCCAAAAAAAATTCAGCACAAAGGCTTTTAAGACATCGCATATATGTAGGTCACCCCACTCTTCAAGATAAAGTGTATTGTTTAACTACGAGCCAGCCAGACTTGAGATTTGATCTCCTTTGAAAAAACATCTACATGTTTTAAGAACACTTACCACAATGCATGGTGGACCTCCTAAATCAAAGCCCAATTTCTCTTTAAGGCTACGATTTGTACATGATAGAAAATAAGAGGGAAATATTTTCTTAGGAGTTTTTGTGAAATTTCTTAAAAATCTTTCCTCAATTTTTTGATTTTCTTGTTTCCTGTCAAACCAAACATAGCTTAAAAGAACCGTATTAACCTATGCATTTTCATTTGGCCAATGGAGAGGACCTGTGACCTTTTCCCCTAAGGCTCAGTTTGGAAAGAGTATAAATATAAATATGTAGAATTGCAAAACCTTGTTTTTTGTATTATTTTGTATATATTTATACTATACATATTTGTATTTGTACTCCTTCTAAATTAAGCTTAAAACCCTTAAAACCCAAAACCCAAACCTTGCTCAAGTGGAATTCAACCCCTGAGGTTCATGCTTAAACTTTCAATGCCTTCAATCTATTTTTTCGATAAAGCTTTAAGCCTTATTATTGATTATTACCTTTTAATCCCCAGAATTGCCATCTCTTTTAATACTTATTAACATGCCGTGTATACAATTATAGCCTACATTGATTGAACTTTCTTAATTGTGTATCTTGCAATGGATAAGGAAATGTAATAAACTAGTGGTCTCTAATGGATCAGGTTGGTTTTAATGGATTAAGGCTGCATTTGGAATTTTTATTTTCTTTTTGCAGTTAAAATACCTCCATGAATACTAAGTTTTTAACATTAAAAAAAAAGGAGATAAGTCCTTAAAATACGGAATGTTAAATACAGCCTAATCTGAGTTGACAATCGGAAGGGGCTTAGGTACATTGGGGCCCAGAAGGTAAGGTAGGAGTGTCAATGGATCAAGTTTAGGTCGGACTTGTCCATACCAAAATTAATTCGAACAATTTGGATGAACTTATAGACATATTGAATTGGATCTGTCTAGACTTAATGGCCCAAAGTATTTAATGGATTGGATTGTTTATAGTCCATTTGTAATGAACTTATATTGGATTGGGTGAGATTGAACCAATATCCGGTCCATTGATAAAGGATAAGAGCACATGTGTCAATGGAACAGCCTGAACGGTCCAAACATTAAATTGAACCAGTCCAGAGTGGTCCAAAGTATTCGCTGGATTGAATTGGACCTGGTCCATCACTAATGGACTTATACACTGAACTGGATTGGATTGGACGAATATCCAGTCCATTAACAACCTTACTTACTACCAGGTACCAGCTTTGTGTAAAATGAAAATTCTAAAAGTTGGACTGGGTCTTCACCTTTTTCAAGCATATCCAATCTACATCAAATCTCATGGCCCATTATTAGAAGTAGGAGTGTCAGTGGACTGTTTTGAGTTGGACCTCATTCAAATCAAAATCAAATTGAATGGATTGGGCGGACCAATAAGACATATTGAATTGGACCAGTCCAGACTTGATGGTCCAAAGTATTTGTTAGATTAGATTAAACCTTATCGATCTAAATGAATTTATATTGGACTGAATCTGATTGAGCCAATATCTAATCCATTCATAGAAGATAAGAATATAGGTGTCAGTGGACTAGAATTGGATTGAACCAATCTAAATTAAAACCAATTTAAACAGATTGGATATAGGGTCAGATGTTGAATTAGACCAGTCCAAAATAGTTCAAAGTATTTATCGTGTTTAATTGGACCTGATCTATTTGTAATGGATTCACATTAAACTGTATTGAACTGCACCAAATTCAGTCCTTTTGATACCCCTAATTAGGACCGGCCCTTGTTTTAGTTTTAGGTATGTGCCTATGGGCATTCTTTGAGGCTACTACCCCAAATTTCTTCTAAAAAATAAAATTTAAGGTGTGCCGGGTTTTTGAAAAAAAAAAGGCTTTTCTTATTTTTTTATCTTTATTTATTTGTTATTTTTATGATTCTGTCTGTTTTTTACTATCTTTTACTTCTAAACAATTGGAAAACAAAAGTTGAACCCCAAATTATTTAATTCTAACTCTCCTTTCCATGTCTAAAATGCTCAAATATTTTAATTGAAATTACGTACCATAATTTCTACTTTAGTTCTCACGTGGAGCCGACCTTCTTGACAATAATCTTGTGCATCAACGAACCACTAAAGAAAGCCTCTGAACCTTGAACCTTGATTTTATTCATCTGTTCTGACAACACCAGTACTTGGGACTTCAGTTAACTGGCATTCTAAGTCCTGCGGTTTTCTTTGCAATTTGCAGGATATAGAATTTTGCAAAAAGGAAAAATACACTGCGTTCCACAAATATGAATTGACTTAGTTCATGTTAGGTACCATTGGCAGATGCATCCCAAAACTTGTAATGTTTTCACGTCGAATGGTTTGACCGTTCGAACGGAATAGATGGCCCATTTTAACAAAAAAATAAAAAATTTTAAAAATATAAAAGCCAGTCTAACTGTTGAATAGTTTGAATGGTTCGACTGCCTGAATCAATGGTTTTTTAAAAAATAACAATTCTGGGGTAAAACGGACTTGACCGGTTCCCGATTTTTTCGGCCTAACCATTCAATCCAGTCCGATTTTAAAAACCATCATTTGTAGATATAAAATCTAACTTGGTCCAGGCTTTGGCTGGCCAGCTCAGTTTTGGCTCAAGCCTGTCCATAGTTTAGGTTTGAAGATTTAAATCTAAAGGTTTGGGCTTTCAGACTGTTGGTACTCATCTTGGGAGTAAGCCAAAGATAGAAAAGATAGCATATAAATAACTTGGGCCAATCACTGGATGACAGGTGTCATGAATCCAAGCCTGAAGTAGTGTAACATGCCAACTCAGTTGAGACGAGTTGCACCCGTAGGATCCACAGCCATTAAGTTCAGCAAATCCATATTCCTTACAACTATCCCTAAAAGTTTATAGACTAGGCAAAATGCTGGGTAGGTACAGTATTACCAATTTGTTGGAGCGATTGATTATTGTTTTGATATAAATTTTGTGTATTTGATTAATCTAAAATATGGAGACAAATTATAAAATGAAATTGTAATAAAAAATGTACAAAAGGATTTGATTTCTCTTGTATTCTGGTGGATAACATAAACAATTTCTTATTAACAGTCGAATTTGATGAAGATAAATGCCGGTGTATTTTTTTGTGTTTTTCAAATTATTGATGTAAATTTCTTTAATTTTGATAAAATTTGTGTAAAATTCTTTATTCTAAGCTTTGCTCTTAACCAGCTGTGAAGAATGCTTATATAAAACAAGGCTTGATCTTTTTGGAAAAACTTGAATTCAAGTGTGAAGTAGAAAACTAACTATATTTGATATACTTTTCAAAGTGCTTTTCATACTTTCAAAAGAATGAGAAGTATACGAAGGCATTTATTTAATTTTCTTTATTACAATTTCGTTTTATAATTTGTCATGAATCAAATATATTTGAAATTTGTGTCTACACTTGATTTAGATCGTACACTTGCAGTGTTCAACGCTCTGTTGGAAATTAATTATTGTCCTCCTTGGCGTATTAATTAAGCATCTAATCGCCGATTGCAGAATGTACTGTTCAGTTCAATTTGTGAAGAGATATGCAAAATTTGATGACTCATTTGATCTCGTAATCAAATCCCCCATTGTTTAGTGCTAATTAATGTAATAAAAGTACAACACATATGATTGAGGGCACATTTGGCCCTCCACTAACATCATCACACATCACACATGGCATCTCGGAATAATTGGGTGACACCCAGAATCATCTAAGCGATAATTTGTCTTAGCTAAAATGGTGGAGTCCCAGTTAGCGATCTGGCAACCTGTCTCTGGCGCCAACCTGGCGATCTGCCTCTGGTACCGACCTGGCAACCTGTCTCTAGTGTCGACCTATCGACCTGCCTCCACTGCCGACTTGGCAACCTGCCTTTAGCGCCAACCTGGCGACCTGCCTCCACCCCCAACCTAGTAGAAACCAAGCCAGCGACTTCATCCACGACTCGGGGTGGCTAGTAATACCTCGTCCAGGGCCGACCTGTGGTACATCGTCAATCTCGGCTGAAGAGACCTCGACGTGAGGAGCGACCTCCCATGAGGGCTTGCCAACCTGATTGAGGTCTAGGTGGCGACCTACGAGACGTGCTCACCGTCGATTTCTGCATGCATTCCATCACTCCCGGGTCTCTCGGAAGTCAGCTCTCACACCAAATGTTTTGGGAGAAACTGAGTAAGGCGCAAAGATTGGCCTACGTGCACGACTACCTCCAAGGACTTCAGAGCAGTTAGGCACGTCCTCTTGGAGATCCCGGACGTGTTGCGTGATGCTCACGCCAAACAATGCCTATATAAAGGCCTTACCTCCAACTCCAGGGGGAGATGCGCAATTTAGTTTTCACAGCTCTCCTGCTCTCTCACATTTAGCTATCTTAAAATCTCTGATTCGCTGACTTAAGCATCGGAGTGTCCACTCCGGGTAAAGCAACCCAAACACTCTGACACTGTGTCCTTGCATGTCACATCAGAGCCACCTCTCCAGTTCGTCACCACACAGTTAGACACCAGATCCACCTCTCCAGCTCGTCACTATTCAATTAGGCATCAGAACCATTTCTCCAGCTCGTTACCATTCAACTAGGCGTTCAAACCACTTTCCAAGTAGAAACCATTCAGTTAAACATCTAAACCACATCTGAGTCACCTGCCAGCCAGGAATTGCCGAAATACGCATCATCAGCATCCATCTCTCTTCATAATGCTATAATGCTATATGAATGTTATTATTATCTCGTTTGGAGATGATTTCGGTCATCCACACAAAACGGAAAGCTAATCGTCCAACGCATATCCTACCAAAGAATGCAGGCACAAGTCACAAACAACAGCGCTCTCACTTGGGCCTCTTGTCCTTCTTTTCTAGTATATTATTGTCGGTAATACTGAAGAAAGGAAATTCATATATTGAGACGTGCGTTGAAGCTATTGGCCCTCTCAAATCCTCACGAAAGCTCTGCAAAACTCACCTGGATATTCCTTCGTCTCTAATTTACCAATTCACTTTGATTCTTGAATTTGGTTCTTTCTTAAGCGCTTTTATCCCTCTACATGATTTGTTGTCTACAAGTACAAACTTGAGGCCATGGATCCATTCACCCTTATAAGAAGAGGAGCCCATCTACGCATCAATTATATATGGTATTCTGCCAATCAATTGAGGTGGTCGATCACTTTATCTTTTGGTGTCAATATGTCAGGTCTAAGTCGAGTCTTGGGTGTGGAACCCAGATTTTCTACTCACTTCTCCTAATATGTGGCTACAATTCAATGCGGGTAGAGAGTGGATAGGACTGTAGGAGAAGTGAGTAGGAAATCCCGTTTGGGATCACATTATTAATGAATGCAGATTGCAGAGCCCACTAATCCGGGCCATGGATCTTTCAAAATTGAAATTGAGGGTCCAAAGCCCAATTGTTTTAGCCCCATATCAAAAGAGGATTTTCTATGTTAGGCCTTTCATCCTCCGGTTTTCAATGAAGATTCCATATATTTATAGGGAAAAGTATGGATAGGCTTGATGCATATTTCTGATTTTCATGTAGAGTTATAAATATTCAAAATGTCAAAAACCCTAATTTTATATTTCAATGATGGCCCATAAATTGACATCAATTCGGATTTGACACCCACTCCAACTGTACTTTGGACCTAAAAACTCTAACCCTGGGCTGAATTGTCATTTGATAGAGAACACAACACCTGTCTGTGCAGGCCTACTGACCTACCTCCTTAAATTTACTGTACTGGGCCAATATGCACCCACCATGTTATTCACGGCCTTCATGAAGATTGAGGAAAGCAACTAGCAACCGGCACACCTAGCAGCAGCTACTCTGGTCCGATCTTCCAGTCTCCTTCGATGATGACATTACTGGATGCTTGGATTTATTCAACTAGGAATCTAGTATAGGAGCTTCAGAAGTATCTCTCATTTGGACTACAGTACAGTTATTGAAGTTTTAAATTGGGGATAAGTTTCGGTGTCTGATTGCTTCTCACTCCATCACCCTTCTCAAACGGTGTTTTCCGGTTCCACTTTTTTTTTAGTGAAGCGCAATTCTGATTTTTTGTAAATTTATTAACTATGTTGGAATGTAAAAAATATTTGGGAATTGATTACAAATGGGATTTGCATGAATTATCACCTACCAATAAAACATGTTCCAACACCCCTCTAATATAATCATCTAACAGAAGGCACCTCACCACAAGTCTAGACCCCACCATGTACCATGTATGAGATGTGTAAAGTTAGATTGTGTTGAAAAGGGTGTGGTGTAGGAATGTGTTTTGTTAGCAGGAGATCTTGACTCAAATAGGATCATATCAACCGAATCAATAACAATTTTAAAAACAAATTAGGATTCACATTTGAGAATGTAAAGCTATGTTTGGAAATGATGCAAATGGAGTGTAAATCTCGGTTCAAGGTAAATTTGCACTCTGATTCACTTTTGTCTGTGTTTGGTAACATTATATTTATGCATTGACAAATAACAAACCAATGCATATTTACATTGATAATAAGATGTAAAAGTACATCAATAAAAAAGAAGTAAATTTGTATTCAAATGGGCTTTTGATAAAAAAAAATGCATATATTTTATTGGAATTCATGTTTGCATCCATTATTGCAAAAAGCATGTTTGATAAGAAGATAAATTTGTTAGTGCAAAATTAACCCAACTTTATAATTTAAATAATCTTTTTTACACTCTACATATTTGCATTCACACTTATTTACATCCTTTCCAAAGACAACTTAAAGATAAATTATTGTATTCAATACATTGTTTGTATTTACTATTTGAAGATCTGGCACTAATCAGTGGCGATCTCCTACCCACAAAAACCATACTCACAAAATACACAGCTCTATATGAAGAACATCAACCCATATGTTCTATTAGCATGGTTATTGTTTTGAGGAGATGGGTGTTTAAAACACTATCAACTCCAAGCCATTACAATCGTACAATGGGAACATCTCCCATGAATGGCAAGGGAGATGTTACCAATACGTGACTGCAATGGCTTGTTGCAGTGTTGGGGGAGTTTTATTAATAGCAGATCCTTACCCCTCACAATCGCCGGTCACCACACAATGACTCAACAGCCGTCAGCCACATATAAAAAAAGGTGAGATCAAATGAGCCTTTCACAACGTCTTACGTCGTATATTTGGAATATCTCTCGATAATAATATCAAAAATAATATTATCGTCATGTGGATATATTTACAATACACGACGGAGATAAAATGTGGGATGTTGTGTGGGGCAATTTTGTGGGGCTGATTTGAACTCATAAAAGACGGTGTTCTGGATGGAAAGATGTTATGATGTGGGTGTGAATTCCGTGTTGTCGATGGGAAGATTCGTATTCCAGACCCAAGGGCGTAAGAAAATTTGTTCAATGCATACGTGTGGGCCGTTGATTAATGAGAACACCAATTTCGATTAGACATGACCTGAACATGCCACGAGTATGATATGTATTTGTAGTCATATCACAACAACTGGACCACAAATTGCCACGTGTACGATAACTGCAAATGCTTACTGAAGTACGATGAAAATGGATTCTGTGGATGGAGAGTTCCATGATCCTAGTGAAGATCTGAAAGGTAAGCATGTTGACGGTTGACCGGTGAAAAGCGAAGCGGAGATTGATGATGGACGAGGGTGAGGTGACGTTTTACAAGCCTCATCCGCAGAAGGAGCACCTGGGATTGCTGCGACGTGTTTGATTTCCCATCATTTTTCTATTTTTCTTCTTTACGCGTTTCCTCTTTACTCCTAAGCCACGTGGTCGGAAGAAGGTCTTCCGCGATTTCCTTCGCAATTACTTTTCTACCCCCTGCATCACTTTGCTTCACTGTTTTCACCCTTCCACTCGTTTCTGTCGTTGTTGTTATGACCTCGTTTGAGTACGGGACAATTGTACCCCTAATTAATAGGGGTTTTTTACCGTTCAGTCCATCCTTAGAAAACTAGTGCTCCACTCCAGGGGTGGACTGAATGCTGACAGTGAATTGATGCCGGATCCAATGCCATTTATAGGAGGCTACTAGTAGATTAGGAGGGAACTGCAATTCAGATTTCTGAGGGGGATTGTAGTCCATGGTAAATTTTTTTATGTAATTTGGGAAATTTAGATTTGATTTATACTAGTGAATAGTAATTCATCTTCTCTGAAAAATTGTAATATACACCAATCTATTAAAAGCTTTTTCTTTTGTTAGGTGTTTTGTTTTGTTTGATTTGGGAAATCAAATTTAATTTATTGAATTTTATAATCCATATTTGTCTTCAGTTCAAGAATCACAAATTTACAATGTGCTGAATTTAAAGTGATTTTCAGTCTTTCCGGTTACATTTTAACCCTGCAACTTTACATTTGGCTGATGTAAAGAGTGAGATCCAAAATTGGTCGATCACTTTAATTGATATAGTGATTGTGTTAGAGAAGAAAAACCTATTCCGCTACCTCAATTTAACAACTTAATTAGGTGGAACAGTTCTTTGAGATGGTATTAAAGCTTATTTGACCGAGTGGTCTATTGTTTTTTATCTTCATCACTCCCATTATAATTAATTAAACACTTTTTAAGCCCAATGAACTTTCATGTAAATGAACCAGGGCCGTGTCAAAAAATTAAAATCAAACCTTACCCAACAGCTTATGCTTTTAGGTTGAATGATTACTTGAAATATTTTTTATTTTTGTATGCAACATCAATTTGACAAGTAGCCAGATTTTGGAATGAAGCATAGGCCTCAATTTTCATGACATGGCACCCCCAAGTACGCCAAATTGGGTTGGAGAAAAAAAATATGATATTTTCTCCTGATATAAAGGAGCAAGAGTCATTTCAAAATCTTCTTGGCCAGATTATGTTTTTCATACTTTAAGAGACCTTTGAATGAACTTTCAAACAGTTCTATTCTATAGCAACAAAGCATTTCAACAGAATCAGTACTACTTTAGATGATAACATTGACAAGGAACCACAGTTGTTAAATGAGTCTAACAGTTCAATAACCTAATTAGACAATCAGACATACCAAATTTATTTCCACGGGTCAAAGGAGTTGGCAATAGATGTTTTGAGCTAATAAACCACACTCCTAAATTTAGACAAGTAACACCTTTGGCTTCTTCGACAATATCCCTGCACAAAAAACATACCATCTCCTGCTAAATCTATAGGTCCTTCAGTGATAGCTTTAATAAGAGCAAGGCAATCCGATTCCACAATAGTGAGAATCTGTTGCTTTCCTTCCAGCAACTAAGCCCATTAAAAACTGCTACAACCTCAGATTGAATTGGAGATGATCCTGTAGTCTTCCCAAATGAAGCTACAATCACTACCCATTGCGAATTTCTCAACACTGCACCAAAACCTGATTTTGCTGGGTACAAAAAACTTCCATCCACGTTCAACTTTAACTGGTTTAGATCAGAAGCTTTCTAAAAAAGTATAGATGTTGCCCCGAGTCCTTGGGAAGAATCTTGCCATTCTCTTTGGGAAAAATTCAATCTCTCCTTCCATATCCTGTTAGTCACAGTCAAACACACATTTAGATATGGATCAATATTTTCAAAAACCAATTTATTTTCAGTATTCCATATATTCCACAGTAACAGAAAGGAGAAAGCCAGAAGCAAATTTTTCCACTCTGCATCCTTACTACATCTTTCAATCCAACCAGTTAGCCATTCAGTGAAAGTGACTAGGTTTGATCCCCTGTTTGGTATATGGTTTAGGATACTACCAAACCATGTCACCTGTGCATGTTCACATGAGAACAAGCAATAAATTAAGGTTTTTGATTCCCTTTTGCAGGTCAGACATGCATCCTCCATAATCAACTTCTTTTTGTATAAATTTTCTTTTACTGCCAAAGCATTTGTATAACATTTCCAGATAAAATTCTTAATTTTTGGATCGATTCTTGCTTTCAGTGCCTAGGTCAGACATGCATCCTCCATAATCAACTTCTTTTTGTATAAATTTTCTTTTACTGCCAAAGCATTTGTATAACATTTCCAGATAAAATTCTTAATTTTTGGATCGATTCTTGCTTTCAGTGCCTCTTTCCAATGTGCTTTGCTTAGGCCTTGACTGTTAATGTTACAATTATGCCTTATTATTCTTTCATTGTTCAGGGAATTAGCCAAAAAGTAACCTGATTTTATTGTGTATTTACCGTTCAAATTAAAAGCCCATCTTAGTTGATCGTCTCAAGGTTCCTTTGCTAGGTTTGTATTGAGGATATTTCTTCTATAAGGTTCTTGGAAAGTAATTTTTATTAGTCTGCTATCCCATCTTCTTTACCCTTTAACTTAGAGATCTTTCACCCAATTTAGAGCCGGATTGTTTGGTCTTGGAACCATTGTTCTAAAGTTTTTTCAGATTAGGAAGCCATGGATCCTCCCAATTTTTTATCTTGCTTCCTGAGTTGATTGCCCAATATGCTCCTTTATTCAGGATCTCACTTGTAGCCAACATACTTTTCCAGCCCCAAGACCCTTTATTTGAATGATTTGAGGATAGTAGCTTTGATGATTTTAACCCATAGGTTATTTTCCTCTGTACAGATTCTCCAAGCTTGCTTGGCCAGTAAAGCCAAGTTGAATCTATATGGGTCTCTGAATCCTAGCCCCCTGCCAGTTTATTTTTACCGAGTACCTCCCAACTAATCCAATGAGTTTTCTTAACATCTTTTGAACCTCTCCACCAAAATCTTGATTGGATTTTCTTCAATCCATTAGTCACACTCTTAGGCAATAGGAAACATGGCATTGTGTAAGCTGGTAATAGCACTGGCCACTGCTTTTATCAATATTTCTTTTCCTACCTGTGACAGTAATAGGCTTTGCCATTTTGATAGCAACCTTTCTACTCTTTTTGTTAGGAAACTGAACAGAGCTCTTTTGGATCTACTAGTATTTGGAGGTAAGCCCAAATAAATTGAGGGTACTTTCACTAACTTCATTGTAAACAATTTTGCTATTAGTCTTTGAAGCTTTGGGTGAAAGTTCCTACTAAAAAATTCTCAGATTTTGAGAAATTACTTGTTGTCCAGAGGCCCCATAATAGAGCTTGACAGTGTCCAAAAGGTTTTGCCCTTCTAAAGAATCCGCTTTGGTAAATATACAACTGCCATCTGCATAAAAAGAAAAGGAGAAAGGGGGTCTCCTTGCCTCAACCCCCTCTCAGGCTGAAATTTCTTACTTGGTACGAGACAGTTGTAACACATTGCATCACCCAATTAGTCCATTTGGCACCAAATCCCAACTTTTGTAAAACCCTATTTAGAAATCCTCATTCAACCTTATCATAAGCTTTACTCATGTCTAGCTTTAGGGCCATCCATGGGGTCTTTCCTTTTGTTTTCTTCATGAAATCCACAATTTCATGAGCTACTATAATGTTATCTTGGACACATCTTCCTCGAGTGAAAGCACTCTAATTTTCACTAATTAGTTTTCAAGTAAAGGTTTGACCCTATTGACAAATACCTTTGCAATTACTTTGTAGGTGGTGTTACATAAACTTATGGGTCTAAACTGAGAGGCCACTTTAGGGTTTTTTACTCTGGGGGATTAGAGATATGTATGTTTCATTAAATTCCCTCAACATCTTGTAGGTGATGAAGAAATGTTTCATTGCTCTGATCACAACATTTTCAACCACAGTCCAATACTCTTGACAAAACAGGTTTGGATACCCATCCAGTCCTGGAGCCTTTCTAGCTAGGGGCCATTTGGAAAAGTGCATCTCCGATCTCTTTCTCTGTAATTTCCTTCTCAAGGTAGTTCCTATCCTCCTCATTTAATATTGTTTCCAACCCACTAAGGATATCTTCTGTAATGTTTGGATGAGAAGATTTATATTCTTCCTTGAAGTGATTCTCCAAAACAGTAGTTATTTCCTCCTCCGAATCTACCCGAACTCCTATGATTTTTAAACTTGTAATCCTATTGCTAAACCTCCTTCCTTTAGTGACTGCATGAAAATATTTTGTATTTTTGTCACCATGTGGGAGCCAGTTTACCCTCATTTTTTGTAACCACATCATTTCCTCTCTTTTGAGCCATATTTTTAACTCTACCTCAAGCTTCCTAATTTTCTCTTTCTCATAATTTGAGTTCTTTTTATTGTATTCCTCACAAAGCTTACTTTCTAGATATGAAAATTTTTTGTGAACATTACAAAAAACCTCTTTATTCCAAGATTTTAACACCTGCCTAAAGTTTTTGCACTTTTTCCCCAGTTTTACTTGATTTGGTCCCACCTGGTCCAAATTTCAGGTATTTTTTAAAATATTTCCAAAATCCTCATGGTCAATCCACGTTTCTTCAAATCGAAAGATTCTTCTTTTGCCTATTCTTCTAACCTCAGCAGTCAAGACAATGGAAAGGTGATCAGACCCAATTGCTATTAAAACTCTTGCTTGAACATTTCTAATATAGTCCAACCACTACCCATTACAGACAACTCGATCCAATTTAACCCTAATCAATTCACCCCCTTCTCTTTTGTTTGTCCAAGTAAACAATGGCCCAGAGCTTTGGATTTCTTATAGATTACACTTCTCTAAAAACACCCTATACTTCCTAAGGCTCTCTTCACTATACAATTTTCCCCCTTCACCCCCTTCTCTTTTGTTTGTCCAAGTAAACAATGGCCCAGAGCTTTGGATTTCTTATAGATTACACTTCTCTAAAAACACCCTATACTTCCTAAGGCTCTCTTCACTATACAATTTTCCCCCTTCCTTTTCTGAACTATGAAAAATCATGTTCATGTCCCCTACACAAACCCAAGGCCCTTTAACTAAATGTGCTAAAGCATTCTATTTGTTCAAAAAGGATGGTCTTTTTGCTTTCTTTGGTTCCCCATACACAAAGGTACAAATACAACACTTTTAATTCTGCTTCCTTTCTCCTGAATAGAGCCAATCCACTACTCATCCCTACTGCATCCACTCCCCAACTTTCCCACTCCTTGAGAAATTTAAGTTTCTTCCTACAATTCAGCAACGTTTGCTTTGTTTCCATGAGGAGAACAACCTCAACCCCCTCTTTAAAGAGAGTCTTTCAAAATTTGAATTGTCAGGGTGGACCCGAGTCGGTGACAATTCCAACTTAGCATCTTCATTCCCCCCGGGGCCTGTTCCAAGACAGGACCCCGAACCTGTTGGATCTTGTCTTTTGAGCCTCCTATGTTTTTTAATTTTTATAGAGATCACACCTACCCCTTTTCGCATTTTTTCTCCAACTCTCTTCTTCATTAATTTCCTTTGTTTTTCCTTTCCACTCTTTTAGGTGATTATTTTTCAACAATTTCAAGCACCACCATTCTTTAATATAATTAGTGCCAGACAAATATTTTCATTTATTCATTTTCCCTAAGAGCATACTTTTTCTTTTTATTTCCTTCCGGCTCCAAATTTTGTTTTTTGAATTTAGCAAATCATAATTCAATGCATTACTCAGATACAAAATAAAATCATATTTCATATTCAGTATGTTAAGAAACTGAATGAAGAGAGAGGATAACTTACCTCTTCCATCTGTTGGCTTGTTGGTCTATTCCAACCACTTAAAGTTCCCTCCTTGATATCCTTCAATTTCATTTTCTTTCACTGCACATTCGATACCCTCCACATTTTCTGCCAGTAGTTCATCAATATCAAAATCTTCCTCTATAGTTATAACCTCTTTTTCAATCTAGTTCATCATTCCTTGTTTTGTCCAGTTTTCTTCCTCTATCAGGTTTGGCTTGGCTCTTTTTAGTTTTTACTGCTCCATAGACCCGCTCTAATTCTTCCTCATTCGGATCTTCCAATTCCCAAATAACCACTCCTTCCTCCTTCTTTCTTTGCGTTTTATGATAATAGTCTTTTGCCACCAAATCTGATTCTGTCATGATTTTTTTTCCTTTCGAAGATCTTTTTTTAAAAGCTGACATATGGCCTATCTAACCCCTATCTCCTTCCATCCTTTCACTTCTTCCAAATTTTGCCACCTCAGCACTTCTAGTCCAGTCAGTCTGGTTTGGCGTCAGATTGACTATTGTCTTCTTAGACCCCGTCAGGCCGTCACCATACCCACTGTTCTCAAGCTTCCACACCCTACTGCGACCAACTCCACTCCCGTACATTCTTCCCCTTCTCTTTCCGGTCGTTGGTGTGATTTCTTCGATGAGATATCAAATGGATTGCTCCTTTTGCGGGAAAAGATTCCTAGCTCCAACATTTAGACTTGGCATTTCTTGGAAGAATCTTCTCTTGCACGTCTCCACAAAGCTTGGTAAGTTATCACATTCAGTAACATGCACGAGTGATTCATTTACATACCTTCTAATAACCAGAATATCGGTCTTCTCCACATTTTCTTGATTAGAAGCAACCGTAAGATGTTTCCCTTCTGCACTTGCAATCGAACCTCGTCTAGATCCTTCATCCATCCTTGAGTCTCTCCCCTGTTTGTTTATGAACTTGAATTCATCTTTTTCCACCTCCGCTCTTAATCCTGGACCAAAACACAACTGACCCCCTCCTTGATCAATGTTTTGAGTAGCCATTAATTTCCCTAATTCTCTTCTATTGCCGGATCATTTGTCACCGAATTGCAATTATTTTCTTCATGTCCTATTAAACCACAATGATAGAAGAATATCGGCAGTAGTTCATACTAAAAACTACACTAGATCTTCTCTCCATTTTCTTCTTCATCGAAATTTCCGATTACTAGAGGTTTTATTTACATTTAGTCTCACTCTAATTCTGAACAGCCTATCCCACTGAGGTTCTTCGTCTTTGATTTCTTCCTCTGAATCTCCCCTGTTCTTATTTTCCTTAATCGGTTCCCCCACAATCGCCACTAAGGCTGTCAAATGGACCGGTTTTGGATTGGACTCCGTCCAGTCCAAAATGTTTATTATATTGGATTGGGTTGGATTAAGCCAATATCTGGTCCATTCATATAAGATAAGAATATGTGTGTCAATGAACCGGGTATGGGTTGAAACCAATCTAAATCTAAATCTAAATGAATTTGAACAGATTGGATGGTTCAAATATTGAATTGGAATGGTCCAAATTAGTTCAAAATATTCATTGGATTGAATTAGACCTGGTCCATTTTTAATGGACTCACATTGGACTGGATCGGATTGGACCAAAACCACTAATCAACCGGCACCTGAAGTATTCTAATAGTAATATTTAGATCGTTGAAAGCAATCCTATTTAGAGGTTCGGCAGGTCTCCACCTCTGTAACAGTAGCGGATAACCATATATGAGCCACGACTCCTGTGCTAAAAAGAGATTTAGGTGCTTTTCCTTCTTGAACACTATCCACAGTGTTTCGTCTTCAATCCACTCCACTTCATATTTAGCATCCGACCAAAAGTTTCTCACTTTCTGGATCACTCCGTGAGCGTTCATCCTCTTGTCTGCCATGACTTTCCTGCATGTACAAACCCTTCATGCACTTGTTTTGTAAAAACTTCAGTTTTTCCTCCACTCTGATATCTTTATCTTTTTCCTCGGGTGATTTTTCCCTCCTTTCGTTTTCTTTCTTCCTCCCTTTACCAGGAAAGATTCACCGCCGAGAGAAACAACTGCTCACCATTCACCAAGGTTAAAACAACTTTCGGACTTCTGAGACCACCGAGAGCACCGTATGTTCAATTTGATATATAAGTACTGGAGGTGTTCTTGATGCCCTGAGGATGTTGTGCTCTCAAGTCTCAACATGTTTTACATCATTACATGCTTTTTTGCTTTCAGTACACCCAGTTCTAACATAGTCCTTTTGTTACCCAACTTGATGGACAACCCTATTAATAGAACCAAACCAACAACATTGCATCATCATCCAATATTAATTCTGTTGTGCCTTTAAATAGTATCCATTTCTCTAAATTTGAACTCAAATTTAAATCCAATCAGATTAAGATGTGAATTCAATATATATTTATAATTGGATGAAATATGAATCCACTGCAATCCAATCCTATAATAACAAAGTCTGAATTTGCTACCCACAAAACTGTAGGAACATCTCTCCTCACGAAGGACACAACCTACATGTACAATATGTGTAACTGGAGTATCAGATCATAATAATATACTTAGAAAGCCATTTTATCTATGATAAATGTAATATTAGAGTCAATAGTGATATATAAAATTGTAATCATTCTTACTATATTACTTATTAATATTCATTATCTGAATTTGATGATTTAAATCCTATGGATAAGATTTTATTAGAATTGATGTGTTGACTAAACTATAGTATAGAAAAGATATGATATCCGAATTCATGGATGTTATTTATCAAAATAACACTTCATCGATCAACTGGAATCATAGACTTGATAGCCAATCAGGTGTTATTTATCAAAATTTATAAATTTATAAATAAATTTTGATCGGTCAAAACTCTTTCTATACCATAGTTTTTCCCAATTTTATATATATCCAGCTGATTCAATCCCATTGGTTTGCAAGTCCGGATGTCCTCCCGCAACAAAAAACGTCTGCACATCTCATATTTTCTGGTGCAGTGTGCGGACACTGATAATGTTAAAAAATATTGGGAAAGTTCGGATGCCAACTCGATTGGCTCCCTATTAGAGCTGTCAATGGATCAGATCCAGTGGATCTAAATAGATTCAAATCGATTGGGCCAGTCCTGATTCCAAGATCTGATAACGATGGGTCAGTTACGGTTTTTGGATATATATATATTAGGAATTACAAAATTGTATGGAATAATATAATTTAATATATTAATATTAAATTTTAATTTTTAATTTGTAATTATGACTTTCTATCTCTCTTCTCTTCTCGAGTAGCCGATGATTTAGTGTTGCCGGTTTGCCACTACCACTGGTTTAGTGTCGCCAATCATACATTCGCCGTCCAGCTTGCAATAAATGCTCTCTCTCTCTCTCATTACCTGATATAAACGAAACCCTAAGTCCTAACCATTCTCGCTGACAACTCCACCACTGTTGCTGCTCCCGTCTCCCTCTCATGATACCATCTCTCTTTGAACCCTAACAAAACCCTCTTCCTTTTTTCAATAGAACTTTATCCGCCCTAGTTCGGCGACTCTGGCCGGCTGCTGCATCATCTTCCCACCTCCTCTCTAGTCTATTATTTGGAAAAAAAAAAAAAACCCTAATGGCCTACCCCCTCTCTTCTTTGATGCAATGACATATGTTTAACTGTAAACACCTAGGAGCATAACTGGAATTGAAACTCTAGAAATACCAGAACAAAATTCTAAATTGGTGTTATTCAGTTATTCTCCTATTGATATTGACATCCATGTAATTCTTGTTTTATTAATTATTTTTTTTTCTATACTAGTTTTTGTAATCCAAGCAAAGCATAGAATGATATAAAATCCCAAATCATATTAGAAATCGCATCAAATCGTAATAAAATAGTTTGGTTTGGTTTGATTTTTATACCAAAATGATTTGATTTGATCTGAAAATTTCCCAAAGCCTAATTTATTGGTTTGGTCTAAAATTTTTTTTCCAAACCGCACCAAATCGAACCACGGACCAAACAAGCCATTACAATCGCACATTGGGAATATCTCCCCATGAGTGACAAGTAATATGTCCCCGATGTGCGGCTGCGATGGCATGTTGGGACAGTCTTAAGAGAGTCCTGTTGGTAGCAGATCTCTAGTCGGGAGATGTTCCCAATGCATGCCATGGGGCGCATCCAACTCAAGCTTTATTCAATTTAGCCACGTGTCTAATAATAAGCACGACTAATTGGGCTATAATACAGATGTAGCGACTGATGCATTTTCCATTCCTACTTCCTTGGCCTTAACGGTTGCGAACCGACCACGGCTCATCTATCAATAATCCCGCTCTCCTCCGGCGCTCCCCTAGCCGTAGTTCTCAAGTCCATATATATATCCTTTTATATTCCCTCCTCTTCAGTTGTGCTTTTTCACATCAGGTGATAAAATGTTCCCATACTCATCCAGATCCTCGGCGATGGATCACAGATGGAAGCCCACCGTCGAAGTAGCTCCCAATTGCCCTCGATGCGCCTCTGTAAACACAAAATTCTGTTACTATAACAATTACAGCCTATCACAGCCTCGATACTTCTGTAAGGGTTGTCGAAGGTACTGGACCAAAGGTGGATCTCTACGAAATGTACCTGTTGGTGGCGGTTGCCGGAAAACCCGTCGAGTGAAATCTTCAAAGCTTCCACCGACCAAAGCCGTCTCCATCTCCCTCGGTTTTTCTGGAGATGGCCCGTCATCGGTTGCGAATCCAACTGTGGTGCCGACAACAGCAGTCACGGACGCTTCAAACATCGATCTTGCCGTTGTTTTAGCCAAGTTCTTGAATCAGAATTCAAGTTTGGGTTCTGGACTTATTACACCTGAATTTTCAAGCGAAAAAGAGGTCAATGCGTCTCTCAACATTTCCACTTCTTCCAACTCGAATGAATTAGCAGAAGATTCAAACGTTGTGGACTGGCAGAGCCAGACCGATCTGGCCATCGATGCCCACTTGATTAAAGAACCTCCGCAGCTGTTTCCAGGTCAACTTGAGTTTGACTGCAAGCAGCAACAGGAAAGAATTTCACAGTTCGCAGTTCAGAAATCAAACAGTAATTCTGGGTTTCAACCTTTAGTCAGTGATGGAACCGCTCAAGATGCATTCTGGTGGGAAGCCCCAGCTGTGCCAAATTTGGCATGGCAACCGGAGGAGTTCCAGAGTTTGGAAACCATCCCGTTCAACGATCATATAACGATGTTTTATCCCCATTCACCAAACGACAATTGGAGCTCATTCGATACACTGAATTATGAATCTTTCTCAAGGCCTTGATACGTAATCTACAGAACCCTATTTTTCTTTTTTTTTCCATTCTTCTCTGGATTCTCTCTCTGTTCCTTCTTTCCTCCTTTCCTCTTGTTTCTTCTCCTTTCCTCTTGTTACCTCTTACAGTACTGTCTGTAAATGTTGAAACTTTTCTATTACATTTTCAAGGTGGAAAAGCTCTGCAATGTACTTAAAAATACACATATTTATAAAAAAAGTTACAAGAAAACCGCATTCATTGGAAGTCCTCGGTTCAATTGTACTTTCATGAAGTTTAGGCTTCCGCCTTATTTGCTGTTGCAGGGAAATGCAGAAGCTAGTGGCAAAAATCGTAAATTTGTCGCAAACTACACATCCAAGATCCAAACCGTCAAACGCAACGGCTGCTGCGTAAGCCACGCCCAAGCGCAAGCTCCGCAACAGCTCATGGTCCGTGGCCCGTGGGCCGGTGGGCTCTTTCTAGCAACAGTGAGAGAGACAGGTAGGACCAAGGCCCGAATGGCGCGGTTGATGAAAAACGCGGGAGAGCTCGTGTTGGTGTGAGTGTGAAAAAAAACTAACCGACACCGTTCCGTCGCCATCCAACTGTGCAGCGTCCCCATCAACCCATCGCATGTGGGGCCGTTGTAATAGATGCGTGTGGCGCTGCACCCCATGATAAGTACTATCGTACTGGAAACCCATCCCCTCATGGAAACCGTTTTGGAAATTAAATGCATTTGGTATCGGGATCGGTCCATATCAATCAGATTTTTAATTTGGACGGACTACAATGGCTCCCATCCAAATGATATCAATGGATCACATGGTGTTTGCGGCATTAGCACGTCTTGGACACGCAATGTGTGACGCACGTTGATGTGGAACTCCTAAATCACTCTAATGCCCATATAGTTTAGGTTAGTTCAAAGACAAGGAGGTTGGTATTCGAGGGTACTTTGATCCGATAAGTAAAAACAGGAATTAGCCGTTTTACGAGAAGTCGATAGTTTGTTCTTATTTGGGACCGTCCAATTAATGTGATGCCACTCTGGTTTGACTGTACTTCGTCATTTGATTGATTGGATTTGGAATTTTCATGCGATGGGATTGATCTGACGGTTGGAATCATCCTATAATTGTTTTTAAGTTTGGATGGTGTTTGATTTTATTGCCCTTTATCAGAAAATCGGTGCCAGTTCAGCGCTACATAGTTTTCTTATGGAGTTTGAAATACCGTTGGATTAAGCCGTTAAATCAATAAAATGTTTTTGTTGGATTATATTTGGTTCTGTGGGTGTTTATTGCAAAAAGTTCACTATATTAGCATCACATAGTTATTGGCGTTTATCAAATAAATAAATATTAAAAAACAGAAACATTTTAATCCATATACATATACATGGGGTATTGGGAGAAACTTCAAGTTTTTATTTCTTTAAATCATGGTTTTCGAACTGTTGTTGACCTGGATGGTCAGACCATTTGGTTCGAAAATCGTCTAAACAATCGGTTTCGTTTATCTCTAACTTTGTCTTTGGCCAAAAATTGTTGAAAAAGTCAATAATTCATTGATTCAGGTGATTGAATCGTTAATTTATTTAACGATTTTTTGCCATTTTTTATTTTAAATTTTTTTTTTAAACAAATCATCCATTTGAACCTGACGATCAGATTGTCAACCCAAAAACTAGTGGCTAAAATGATTCCATTTCTGGATCATTTTTTAAAACTATGCTCCCAACAACTGAGCATTTATTAAAACGCACATTCTAAACTGAGGTGAAAAGTAATTTTATGGAGTATTGCTTCAAACACCTCTAAAAGAGCACATTACATATGTACCTCACAATCCCATTCCATCATGGATGTGTAATGTACCTCACAATCCCATTCCCATCTTTTGTGTTGTTATTCAATGGAAGATGTTTGCAATACATGGTGGGATGGGATCATGGGACTGTGAGTTCCTTGTGAGGAATTGATTCCAATTCTCCATAAAATGCCCAACGAAATAACAAAAATAATAAATGTTAAAAATAATGCTTTTAAAATAAATATTTAATCTGAAAAACATTCATCAATAAATGTCCGCGGAACCAAATGCGTACTTGGTTTGTGTTTGTTTCATCCGTTGCGAGAATCATTTTGATGTTTCCTACTTTCCTCCAACAGTTTACAGTTTAGGCACTCTTTTACTGTTCAATTTCTGTATGATGCATATGGGACCATCCAATGAGATATTTTGCAGACTTGCAGCTGCAGGTATTGTGGGGTTAGCTCGGGTTGGAATGGGTTAATTTTAACCCATACAAACCCGGTTTGGCAAACTATCGTCAGTAATTCCAACTCAACTTGGTGTTCATGACCCGACCTGGGCGGAGAGTTTAGCAACCGAATTGGAGAAGACATGCACAATTAATAGCCTAACCCTATAGGCCAATACGGCCCACCATATCGCCCCATCTTTGGGTTGGTTTCAGGTCGGCCCAACCCAAGTTCCAGCTTCCAACCCTAGTATTTTTGCCCTGAAATTTGCACGTGTCATCTGTCGCTCTCCTTATTTCAGACTGTAGTTACAGTTGGTCTCCATTAGGACGGGACAGCTGGAGAGGATTCCAACTCATTGTTTGGCCGGTTTGGGTGTCCCCGGTTAGGAAAGAATTAAGACACGAGGCTAATTTGCAGAAAGGAACCCACAATTTATGAGTAAAATTATGATGTTTACGCGAAACTGATCATTTGGCCAATGTAGGGATGCAAATGGATCCGATCCGATTCGGTTTAAGGTATATCCGAATCTGAAGCAATCTGATTGAATCTTATAAGTATGGATTTGAATTTGAATCTAAGGAAGAAGTAAGATTTTCAGATCTAATATGACCTGATTTAAATTTCTTAAAAAATAATAAATTATTAAAAGAAAAATAAAATATAATAATAATAAACAAAATATACAAGTATCTTTTCAACTATTTCCATCGTGTATATATATATAGATGATTTTTATAAAAAAATTAATTAATATAACGAATTTATAAAAATTCAATATAAATAACATATTATAAATAAATAAATAATATATATATGTGTTATATATATTTATATAAATAAATAATATATATCGGATTGGATAAGGGGTGATCTGAATGGGATCGGATTTCTCATTGGATCCTATTTTTTGATCCAATCCAATTAGAAGATTCAAACAAGGGAGATCCAAATCCGACAAAATAGGATTTGATTGGATCAAAATATGATCCATTTGCACCCCTAGGCCAATGCACTTTTATGTTATTTCTTTTAAACGTGGCAACTTAAAAAGGGATCCTGATTTACAAGTTTGGATCTGAACCACATAGAGCGCTTCTCACAACACATTTCAGCTATACATCGAGAACATCTTCCGTACTTGTGTATTGTTAGTTATAGGGAGAAGTTTTGGTCTGCTAAATCAATAAATAGTAATGCCCCACATCAACCATCAAGTGTATATGCCCCACAACCACTCTAATCTTGGGTCCTTGTGTTAGCTACATTACCAAGTAATCAAAACGGTTGAGTGGACACACTCCAATAGTTTAGGGAGGCAAACAGTATCTGATGGAGGACGATTTGACCCAACCAATGAAATGGTGACACATGGACACTGACTCAGCACGAGCGATAGCTCAGCATTGTAGCCTGGTGCGACCAAGTGACGGGCCCATAAAACAGCTCGCTATGTTGTAGCTCACAAAAGGAGAAGCTCGCCACAACGCGAGCTCCGGGTTCCCCGAGCTACCTTTGAAGAGATACTCAGAGAAGACTTTAGCTCGCGAGCTAAGGTTATTAGCTCGTCTGAGCTCCCAAGCAAACAAGTCATACCAATGACCAATTCTACTAAGGATAATCCTGGAGTCTTCCAAGCTCGCTACAAAATAGCTCGCGAATGAGCCGCATGAGCGCTCCTCAGGAAGCTTCTGACTGACAAGCCATATCGGTCAGACTGCGCCATATCCCTCACTGACGGCACAGTCCCAGTCCTTTCGGTAGTCTGCGTCCATGTCTCTCAATAGGCAAAGGCGTGCCTGCCACTTTGGAGACGTGTCACTCTCCCGGGCGAGRCGTACGCCACAACGGCCACCTGCGCAGCCCTGGCAGGTAACGGCTGTGGCAGGAGCCCAGTGGCGGTTATGCCCGACCTGACGTGAGGGCTTTTAGAGAAACTTCTTCTTGAGACCTCTAATCTCTTGAGTATAGTGAGAACACACTATCTGCACTCTTAGCCTTCGTCTCCTTTTTTCTTCTCCTACAGAGTACTAACTTAAGCATCGGAGTATCCCCATCGGATAAACTCCCCGGGGATTCTTCTTCTTCTTCATCTCAGGTACCTTCCAGGAGTCACGTAAGTGCCAGCTAGGAGTGACCGGATCACGCTACATCAGTATTAGATCAATCCCATTTAAGGGTGATTCGAATATGAATCCACCCTTATCCAATCCATAAAATCCAATTATTAAAATATTAATGCTTAAACTAAAACTTTTTTTAAAACAATTTAAATTAAAACTTAAATATTGAAAGAATGAGTAAAAAATCTGAAATAATAATAGGATAAATTACAAATAGGTACCTTGTACTTTGAAGATAGTAACATTTATGAGTCTGAAAGAGAGATATATCTATGACAGGCAAAGAAATCTAAACAAACAGAAAAGAAAAACAACCAAACTACTTAGGAACACAGCTACTTCAGACGACCACAAAAACATAAATCCAAATTAACAACATTTGAAAGACAAAAAGGACTTGCACAACTAGAAACAAAACATCTAGAGAAACCACACTTGGCTGCAATGCAGCTAGAAGGGTGCAGCGCCAGGCAGCCAAATATGTCATGATAGACAAACGGCTATACCGGAGATCTTACACGCTCCCCTACCTGCGTTACTTGCGACCCACCGAAGCCGAGCTCGTACTCCACGACACTCATGAGGGATTGTGCGGCAGACACTTGGGGGGCAGGGCCCTTGCCCAGAAGGCACTTCGATAGGGGTATTATTGGCCAACAATGAAGGCAGATGCCATTGAACTCGTTAAAAAATGTGACAAATGCCAGAAGCACGCCAATATTCACCACCAACCTGCCGCCGATCTCAAGTATCTCACCAGCCCGTGGCCCTTCGCACAATGGGGCATCGATCTACTCGGGTCATTCCCACCAGCAACGGGTGGGAGGAAGTTCTTAGTAGTAGCAGTGGGCTACTTCACCAAGTGGGTAGAAGCTGAACTCCTTGTAACGATCACAGCCCAGAACGTCCAAAACTTCTTTTGGAAGAACATCGTGTGCCGATTCGGGTTACCTCGGGTATTGATTTCTGACAACGGCAAGCAGTTCGAGGACATCAAATTTCAAGACTGGTGCCAAGACATGGGAATCCGACAAAATTTTACTTCAGTCGCACACCCCCAAGCAAACGTTCAGGCAGAAGTCACGAACAGAGCCATCCTCCGCGGACTGAAGGCACGACTGGACCGGGCTAAAGGGTTGTGGGCAGATGAGTTACCTAGCGTCCTATGGGCCTACCGGACCATGGAGAAGACCGCCACGGGAGAAACACCCTTCAACCTCACCTATGGTACCGAAGCAGTTATCCCCGTAGAGATCGAAGTCCCTACGCTGTGACTAGAAGCATACAGTGATCAGACGAATGAAGATGAGCTTCGTACCAACCTCGATCTACTCGACGAAGTAAGGGMCCTCGCGTATATCAGGACTGCAGCCTACCAGTAGAGAGTAGCTCGGTACTATAACGCCAGGGTCAAGAAGCGGAACCTCCGCATTGGCGACCTGGTTCTTCGTAAGGTTATGGTACCTGAGCCCGGCGCTGGCAAGCTTGGGTCTAACTGAGAAGGACCTTACCGAGTGAAACGAGTACTCGGGGAAGGAATATACGAGCTCGAGACCCTCGAAGGGAAACAAGTACCTCGGGCATGGAATATTGTCAACTTAAGACAATACTATCTGTAACAACTGAGTAGGCCAC